>JAVKPL010005007.1:0-236134 GCA_032173675.1 Gastrolobium villosum | reverse complement strand
AGGAGTTTTTCCTAAAATACCCCTAACCCTAATTTCCACCTTATATAAATACTCATAGTTGGGGTGAAGGCTAGTACACATGTGAGGATTTTGTTTGAGAGAAAATTGTTTGATTGTTTGAGCAAAGCTTTATGCTTTGCATTTGAGAGATCTCTAGGGAGAGTTTAAAAGAAACATCTCTAAGGTAGTTTGATTATCACCATTGTTGGAGAGGTTGAGTTAACCACCACATTGGTGTATTTGATTATTGTAACCATTATTCTTATAGTGGTTTTTTGATCTGGACTAGGTCCCTGGGTTTTTTACTTCTTCATTGGAGAAGGTTATCCCACGTTAAAAGCTGGTTGTGTTCTTCTCTTTCTCCTGTTTGTTTTGATTTTTCCGCTGCGCTGTCGACCTGGTGATATACAGGTCGTGCTACTGCAGAGATCTGAGCTTCGGATCTTGTTGATTGACTTTCGCATAAAAGGCTTCCTAGCCGAGTTTGAGGGAACCGAGTTCCCAACAGTGGTATCAGAGCCCGAGTTCTACGGGTTCTGAGAGAGACGAGATGGAGACCAGTGGCATAACTCATGAGGGAGATATGTTCAAGCTGACCGCACACAATTTTACCTATTGGAAACCGATGATGGAAGATCATCTCTATTGCAAAGATTTGCATGAGCCCATTATCCCTGATGAGAGACCGGTAGGCAAAACCGACAAGGAGTGGAGATTCTGAGTCGTAAGGCGGTAGCTATGATCAGAAAATATATTGACAAGAGCCTCTTTGAGCACGTGTCCGAGTTCACGAATGCGTATGAGTTGTGGACGAAGTTGGAGCCCTTGATTCAGAAGAAGACTCCCAGGAATAAAGCACACCTGGTTCGCCGACTTGTGAAGCTAGAATACAATGATGTCATGAGCATGATAGAACACCTCAACACCTACAAAGGTATTGTGAATCACCTGTCAAAAGCTGATATGAAAATTGATGAAGAATTGCAGGCATTGCTGCTGTTTAGCTCGCTACCAGAAAGCTGAGATACTCTGGTGGTGACTTTGAATAATTCGACTCCAGATGGAAAGTTGCAGATGGATGTCGTGATTGACAGCCTCCTAGGCGAAGAATCCAGGAGAAAAGAACGAGGTAGTTCGAGCACGTCTGATGCCAACGTTGCTGAGAACAAAGGGAAATCCGACTCCCGGGGTAGAAGCAAAAGTCGGGGTCGAGATCGTGATAGAAGAGGAAAGTCCAGAAGTCGGTCAAAGCCGAAATATGAGTTGAAATGCTTTTACTATGGGAAGACAGGTCATAAGAAGCCGGACTGCTGGACCTTGCAAAATGATGAGAAGAACGACTCTGTAAAGCTGGATCAGATTATTCCCAAGAAGAGGGAAGACAAGAGCACCACTGCGGTGGCTGCCACTCCTGATGTCGAAATATTCCTCCTTGGTGAGTATAATTATTTGAATGTTGCATATGATGATTGCAGCTGCAGTGTTGACTCCGGTGCCTCCTTCCACATTACTTCACACAAAGTCTTTTTCTCCTCTTACCGAGGTGGTGATTTTGGAGTCGTGAAGATGGGAAATCAGGTGACCAGCAAATTATTGGTGTCAGTGATGTAACTCTGACCACGGATGTCGAATGCCGACTTGTATTGAAAGATGTAAGGCATGTTCCTCACATGCGATTAAACCTAACTCGGTAGGCAAACTTGACGATGTCGGGTTAGTGAACTACTTCGGTAGTGTTAGATGGAAGCTGGCCAAGTGAAACTTGGTCGTGGCCCGAGGTAAGAAGGAAGGCTCCTTGTAGGTGATGCAAGAAAAGATAAATGGCGGAGAAGTCAATTCTGTCCGAGATGAACCGAGCTTGGAGCTATGGCACAAGCGCCTCGGCCACATGAGCATGAAAGGGATCCAGATCCTTCACTAGAAAGGATTACTGACCTGGTTGAAAGGCCAAGCGTTGTAGAGTTGCACGCATTGCCTAGCTGGAAAGCAACACCGGGTTTCTTTTGAGAAACCGGATCAGCCCAGAAGACGCAGGTATATTCTTGATGTCGTCCATACTGATGTTTGCTCCATGTCAGAAAGATCTCTTGGAGGAACTCAGTATTTTGTTTCATTTATTGATGACCATTCCCGCAAAGTGTGGGTCTATTTATTGAAATCTAAAGACCAGGTACTCCAATCCTTTAAAGAATTCCATGCAATGGTTGAAAGGGAGACTGGCAAGAAATTAAAGGTGGTTCGGTATGATAATGGTGGTGAGTATTGGGGCCCTTTTGATGCATATTACAGAGTGGCTGGGATCCAACTTGAGAAGACGCCCCCCAAGACTCCTCAATTGAATGGACTTTCTGAAAGGATGAACAGGACTATTGAAGAGAAGGTCCGAAATATGTTATCCAATTCCGGATTGCCGAAATCATTATGGGGAGAAGCCGTCAAAACTGCGGTTGACTTGATCAACCTCTCACCATCACGACCACTTGAAGGAGAAATTCCAGAAGAAGTCTGGACAGGTTGGAAAGCGGCCTATAATCAATTAAAGGTGTTTGGATGCCGAGCTTTCGTGCATATCCCTAAAGATGAAAGGGAAAAACTTGATGCAAAGACTAAAGAATGCATCTATCTTGGTTCGCCGAGCCGTGAGTTCGGGTTTCGACTTTGGGATCCAATCAATAAGAAGATCATGAGAAGCCAAAATGTGATCTTTCATGAAGATGAGACTATTCATGACATCTCGAAGCCCAAAGTCCGGGTTTCTGTCAGATATGAAGAACCCATCCCTTCTGTCTTAGATGAAGCAGGGGAGAAAATCAAGAAAATGAAAAAATTGCTGATCAACAAGCTGATGATGAAGTCCGAGTTGAAGATGAAATCCGGGATGAGAATGATGAACCGGGTTCTCAAGCTGAAGAACAACCGAAATATCCAACTCGAGAAAGAAGACCCTCTACAAGATACTCATATGATGAATACACCGTTGTAGCGGAAGACGGTGAGCCTCAGAGTTATGATGAGGCTGTGACTAGCTTAGAGAAATAAGAACGATAAAAGGCAATGCAAGACGAGATGAAGTCTCTGCACGAGAATCAGACTTATGAACTGACCGAGTTGCCTGAAGGAAGACGAGCTATGAAAAATAAATGGGTGTACAAGATTAAGAATGAAGAGAACAGGCAAAAGCCAAGATACAAAGCCCGAATTATAGTGAAAGGCTGCAATCAGAAGAAATGAGTAGATTTTGAGGAGATTTTTCTCCTGTGGTGAAAATGACCTCGGTCCGAACTGTGTTAGCTATGGCAGCTTCGATGGACCTCGAGGTAAAACAAATGGACGTGAAGACGATATTCCTTCACGGTGATTTAGAAGAAGAGATATATATGGAACAACCTGAAGGGTTTTGAGCTCTAGACCAAGAAGACTTGGTATGTCGGTTGAAGAAGAGCCTCTATGGCTTAAAGCAAGCACCTCGGCAGTGGTACAAGAAATTTGAATCCTTCATGACTGATCACAAGTTTGAAAAGACAAAAGTCGACCACTGCGTATTTGTGAAGAGGTATGAGGCCAGAGATTTTTTGATCTTGTTGTTATATGTTGACGACATGCTTATTGTAGGGAAAGACAAATCGAGGATAGCCGCCCTGAAGAAGGCGTTGAGCTCTTCCTTCGCAATGAAGGACCTCGGCCCTGCAAAGCAGATACTCGGAATCAAGATTATCCGAGACAGACAAAAGAAGCTACTGTGGCTAAGTCAAGAGAAGTATATTGAGAAGATTTTGAAGAGATTCAGCATGGACAAAGCCAAAACAGTGAGTACCCCTAGCCGGACACATAAAGCTGAATCAGAAGCAATGTCCGGGATCTGATGAAGTCAAAGATGAGATGTTGAAGGTCCCGTACCAATCCGCCGTCAGAAGCTTGATGTATGCAATGGTTTGCACTAGACCCGACTTGGCATATGCTGTTGGAATGGTAAGCCGGTATTTGTCAAACCCCGGCAAAGAACACTGGGAAGCAGTAAAATGGATCTTCAAGTACATCCGAGGTACCACCGACTTATGTCTCCGAGCTGGGTTGTGACAATCAAAGCGCAATCCATCTTGCGAAGAATTCGACTTATCACTCCCGCACTAAGCACATTGATGTAAGGTATCACTGGATCCGGGATGTGGTGGAAGGTGGAAAGCTCGAACTCG
Source organism: Gastrolobium villosum (assembly GCA_032173675.1). Lineage (NCBI taxonomy): Eukaryota > Viridiplantae > Streptophyta > Magnoliopsida > Fabales > Fabaceae > Gastrolobium > Gastrolobium villosum. The sequence goes on along the minus strand of JAVKPL010005007.1, from coordinate 231,941 downwards.
TCAAGGTGCACATTGACCAAAATTGGTCTGATATGATGACGAAGCCGGTTCCAACAAGAAAATTTGAAGACTACTGTGAAGGAGCCGGGTTGATGCTGAAGCTGACGCATTGAAGTCAGAGGGGGAGATTTATTGGGCCCTCCTTCATTGCTAAGCCTATTTGAGGGGGTTTTCCTAAAATACCCCTAACCCTAATTTCCACCTTCTATAAATACTCATAGTTGGGGTGGAGGCTAGTACACATGTTAGGATTTTGTTTGAGAGAAATTTTGAGAGAAAATTGTTTGATTGTTTGAGCAAAGCTTTATGCTTTGCATTTGAGAGATCTCTAGGGTGAGTTTGAAAGAAACATCTCTAGGGTAGTTTGATTATCACCATTGTTGGAGAGGTTGAGTTAACCACCACATTGGTGTATTTGATTCTTGTAACCATTATTCTTATAGTGGATTTTTGATCTGGACTAGGTCCCGTGAGTTTTTTACTTCTTCATTGGAGAAGGTTCTCCCACGTTAAAAGCTGGTTGTGTTCTTCTCTCTCTCCTGTTTGTTTTGATTTTTCCGCTGCGCTGCCGACCTGGTGATATACAGGTCATGCTACTGCAGAGATCTGAGTTTCGGATCTTGTTGATTGACTTTCGCATAAAAGGTTTCCTAGCCGAGTTTGAGGGAACCGAGTTCCCAACATGGAGGACACACAAAAGAGGAGCGACAAGAATTACGAAAAAGGAATATTTTATCTATAATTATGGATTAAAACGTATGCTCCATGATTAATACAAACTCTGCTCAAGATACCTAAACCAGAGGTAAGGTATGAAGACTTGGGAGAGTTGTTGAAGAAAACCAAGGGCGAAAGAATTCCTCTTCCATTGACGGTGGATGAATGAAATAACTCGGATCATGAAAAAGGGTTATTTTTGTAAAATAACTTATATTCCCATAAATATTTTATCATCAACCAAATATGGAATCAATAATCTTTACCTAATATTCCCGATAATATTTTGACTAACCAAACAACTTTTTGATAACATTCCCAGAAAACTCAATTCCCGACCATATATCCAGTAATCATGATTCCAGGATAAAAAATAATATTTCTCCTGTACCAAACGCCCCCTTATTAAAATTTGAATTCTGAAGTTTATATGTGACTCATTTTGATGCCAAGTAATCGATTTGCTTTGTGCTCAATTCATTATGCGATTGATACCTCCCCCTTGAGTTTTGGTCGTTAAAGTTATATATCATGACCATTCTCTAGTATTGTTTACGTAAAGAAATAATTTTTTTTTTGCTAATCAAGAAATAATTTTTTTTATTTATGCGTCTTGGAACAGTTTAAAAAAAATGTTTGATAACATTTCTTTTTTTATTCTGAAAATTTTAAGTTATTTATTCTAAAAATAATTTATATCCTCATGTAATGCATTTAGAGTTTAAAAAATATTTAAAGTTATTTTTTTTTGGTAAAACAGAAACATTTCAAGTTATTTATTCTAAAAATAATTTATAAATTATCTTTATTTTAAAAATATATATTTGAAATTAAAAAAATAATATTTAAGATAAGTTAAATATGTAAAATATTTACTTTCTTGTAGGTAATTTAATAATTATGGGAAAAAATATATAAAATAAAATCATATTTGATTTGAATTTATTTTCTTGATAAAAATAACAAAATTTATTTAATTTATGTTTTAAATTATTTTTTTTGTAACCACAAGGATCTAAGTAAAAGAAATTATAATCACAAGATATCTTAGGGAAGATTTGAAATCATGGGGTTAAATAATAAATTATTTAAGTACAATGAGTCTAATGATATGTTTAAAATCACATAGAGATTTACCAAAAAAAAAAAAAAAAATCACATAGAGATCAAATGGTAAATCTCAAAATCACAAAAAATAAAAACAATGTTTTCCCAAACTAGAATGGAAAATAACTCCAAAGCAAGTGCCAATGATTTGCCTCAGTTACGGGGTTAAAATCTTGGCTAAAGTATTTTTTTAGAATTCTTTAGTGGCTAAAGGGAAATCGCCTTCACTCAAAGAAGGATTAATCTCACTCTTCCTTCGTTGATAGTGATCCAATGCAACATCTATGTTAATACCCTAGGTAGCACCGATACGTTACTTTTTAAATTTACGTGTCATACACGTATTTGACACGGACACGCTCGAATACGCGGTCAACAATTTGGGACACACGATCAACTCTCTGACACGTTCTGACACGTTTTTCGGACACGCAGTCAACTTTTTCCGACACTCGATCAACGCTCGGACACATTTTTTTTTAATCTTAATTTTATTTTGTTAACTAAATATAAAAGAAATAATATATAAGTTGGCTTTTTCTGTTATGAAATTTGACATGAAAAATTAACAAAGTACGAAAAATTATGTATATTTATATTTATGTTATGAAATTTAAATATTTGATTGGTTATATGACTTATTTTGACTCTTATATGTATTAAATATAAATTTTATCATATATATTAAAAAATTTATTTAATATCAAAACGTGTCTTATCATGTCAAAATATGACATTTTTTATATTTAACGTGTCGGCGTGTCGTGTCCTCTGTCCGTGCATCATAGCTAATACCTATATTATATAAGCATATACTCGTAGATGCTAATACCATCTAAGAGTTAGCTTTAGAAGCTGTAAGAGGGGAAATTTCTTTGGTGTTATGGATACGCCGTAAATTCGGTATATCTTCCACTCATATTGTGACATATGTTTTATTTTTATCAAATCAATAATAAATAGAAGAAGGTTATAGTTACAACCTCTTACAATCATATCTTATCACCGTTGATTTCCGCCAATCAACGATTATCATTTTTTCAAATTAAGCTCATTAATTAATTATTAATTCATAATAAATGATAACTGTTGATTGACGGAAATCAACGGTGATAAAGCATGGTTGTAAAAGGTTGTAAAAAAAGGTTGTAACTATATCCTTCCTCTAATAAATAATATATTTTAAATAGGAAGGTTATAGTTACAACTTTTTTTTACAACTATATCTTATCACCGTTGGTTTCCGCCAATCAACGGTCATCATTTATTATGAATTAATAAATAATTAATGAGTTTAATTTGAGAAAATAATAACCGTTGATTGGCAGAAATCAACGGTGATAAGATATGGTTGTAATAGGTTGTAAAAAAAAGGTTGTAACTATAACCTTCCTCTATTTTAAAATTAGAAGAGATAATGATTTGATATAAAGTAAGACACATGTCATAATTTAAATGGAAGATGCACCGGATTTTCGATGTATCTCTATTAGTAAAGATATTCTCTGTAATACCTAGGGGTGTTAACGGGCCGAGTCGAGCCGAGCTTTGATCTTAACGGGCCAAACCTATATTTAAATGTGTCAGACTGGCCTTAGCCTATCACCTGTTACGAATATAATATTAGCCTGTGACCTGGTTCATTTACAAAAAATAAAAGTCTGTTTTAAGCCTGTGGCCTGTTTATTTATTAAAAATAAAACCTCACCTTTCAATTTGCAACAATATTTAACCCATTAATCATGCACTCGTATGTATTTTTTTGTAAGAAAATAATAGTTGTTTCTTTTATAATAAAAAAACATATTAATATTAAAAAAATCAAAATAACAACAACATATTTACTTTACTTTACGTTGTTTTTCCTTAATTTTATTTTTTTGAACAAATGAGAAAACAACAGAACTAGAAACAAAACAGAGTCTGGGGAAAGTAGTGTCCATCAAATCTCTAGCAAACAGCTCTCTACAATCCATAGGGACTTCAAGAAAAAGTTGTAGATCCCAGGTGTTTAATAGTCTTCCCTTGATTGCCAAAGCATCAACAACGGAATTACCTTCATATTTTATTTTTGTTATTTTTAATCTTTCTTTTTCTACATCTTATATCTTCATTTTCATATCTCTTATTTCTTTACCAATCGTTGTTAGTAATTATGAAATATTGTTAATAATTATGAAAAGTGGCACTCGCTGTCTCAAATGATTAATATAAAAATATAAAAAATAAATAAATTTATTGTATACGGGCCAACTTCCAAAGTTTCATGGCCGGACTTGGCTATGGAAGCCTGAGGCGTTTTAAATAAAAAGGATTTTGCATGAATATAAGTTTGGGTCCAATAACTAAACAAGACGGGTCGAGCCGGGCCGAAACGGGCCAGACCTTATTATCACCCCTATTAATACCTAGATGATATTAAAAAAAAAAAAAAGAGAGTATAAAATCACATTCCCAAATATTTGGAACCCTAATCCTTACACGATTAACTTTGACAGACAGAGAAACAAAGTCCAGGACGCAATCCTCTTCAATTCCGACTCCTAATTAGACTTGCCAAAACCTCAGATCACAATCACTAGTCAGAACTTCCCTTCCCTTCCCTTCCCATCTCTGTTCTTCGGGCAAAATTCTAACACCCCACATATATAGTCAATCAAAAGTTCTGATTTTTCGCATACCCTTTTGGCTTCAGACCCCAATCACCTAATTCTGTTTTTATTTAATTTAATATTTTATCCCCCAAAGTCATGGCCACAGACGCAAGGGCCAAATTCCAAAACCCGGATTTCCGACCCGATTTCCATCCGGACTTAACGGTGTCAACCCACGATGGCCTCCACTTCTGGCAGTTCATGATCGCCGGATCCGTCGCCGGCTGCGTCGAGCACGTGGCCATGTTTCCCGTTGACACCGTTAAGACCCACATGCAAGCCCTCGGTTCCTGCCCCATCAAATCCGTCAGCGTCCGACAAGCCCTTCGCTCCATTCTCGAATCGGAGGGCCCCTCCGCCCTCTACCGCGGCATCGGCGCCATGGTCCTCGGCGCCGGTCCTGCTCACGCCGTCTATTTCTCCGTCTACGAGACTTGCAAGAAGCGCTTCTCAAACGGGAACCCCAATAACGCTGCCGCCCACGCAGCTTCCGGCGTTTGCGCCACCGTTGCCAGTGACGCCGTTTTTACGCCGATGGACATGGTGAAGCAGAGGTTGCAGCTGAGTAACAGTGGTTACAAGGGTGTTTGGGATTGCGTGAAGAGGGTGATGAGGGAGGAGGGTTTTGGAGCATTCTATGCGTCGTATAGGACTACAGTTTTGATGAATGCGCCGTTCACGGCGGTGCATTTCGCCACCTACGAGGCGGCGAAGCGAGGCCTATTGGAGCTATCGCCGGATAGCGTCGATGATGAACGGCTGGTTGTTCATGCCACGGCTGGGGCTGCTGCTGGTGCCTTGGCGGCAGTGGTTACAACGCCACTTGATGTTGTTAAAACTCAATTGCAGTGTCAGGTATAGTAATAATTATTATTTTTCTCAAATTTGGCAATTTTTGTTTTTATATCTAGCAAACTATAGTGTGAATAGCTTAGTGCATGCCTTCAAGTTTCAGTGCATGCCTTCAAGTTTCAGCAAATGAACAATGTGACCTTTCTGGAATTTGTTTCCTGTGATTTGGAAAAAAGTGGATAACAATATTTTATCATACTTGAGAGCGTAGTAAATAATCACATTTGAGTGGAGCTTAGATGTCATTATCAATAATCTTTCCTACCCTTTTTAGTTTTTATTATTATCTGTTTTGCCTAAAAGTGGATGTTAAAAATGATGGGAATTGTTTTTGATTACCTATTCCTTTAATTCCATCTATGCAAATATGTGATAATCATTTTAGCTCATGTTTTGGTAATGTTAGTTCCATGGGCAAGTTCTTTGTGCTTCTGTGGGATCACCATATGAAGCTATTCTACGGAAAATAGTATGATAAAAATGGGTAGAAGATGACTTAAGAGAGCTTTAGGAGAACTATTATAGTTTTTGGTTTTTGACAGAACCCAATGGAATTAATTGATCCACGCATGGTTGTTAAACTCGCGCGTTTACTCGTGAAATCGGATGAGTTTACGCTTCAGCAACAGTGTTATGAGTCACGATCTTCAGTTACTCGCTTTTGGTCCTCAAATGGCAGAAACGTCGAGTTTCTTGACAAACTCGTATAATCGTACGAGTTACACGTTTTCATCAGAACAAAAAAAACCCATTACCCGAATATTTGACCCGGGAAAGAGTGAGTATAAATGGGTTTTTTTAGCTAAAAAAAAAACCTAGATCCTGAGGCACCATCGTGGGAGAGAAACTCGCGACTGATGAAGACCTTCAAGCCACCGTCTTCTCCGCGTGAGTGAAGCTTCTCCGCATGCTTCGTCGTCTTGCTGAGTGAAGCTTCTCCGCGTTCTTCGAGCAACCGCCTTCTGCTTCGCCGTCGTGCTTCAAGCCACCGTCATCGGTCGTCCCTCACACCACCGGTTAGTGCTCTCTGGTCTGCGTCTGCCTCGGTCTCGATCTCTTCTTTGTTTCATTTTTTTTGTCTCGAGCTCGCCTCTGTCTCATCTCTTCTACCGTCTTTGTTTTACTTTTTTTTTTATAAATCAATTTATTTTATTTTATAAAACAAAATCATTTTATTTTATTTTATAAAACAAAATAAGTTTATTTTATTTTATAAAACAAAATCAGTTTTTTTATTTTATAAAACAAAATCAGGTTTTTTATTTTATTTGATAAACCGTAAACTAAACTAAACCAAATCAGATTTATTTGAAAAAACAAATTAATTTTTTTTCACTTGAATTGCCTCTGTTTGGTGATGAAGATGAAGATGATGATGAAGGAAATAACGAAGATGGTGATGAAGATGATGGGGAGGAGGATGATTATGACATTCCATCATTCCATTGAGATTTGATTGATATATTGTTTTGGATTTGAATGTTGTGTGCTATGAATTTATGTGTTTTAGACATTATGTGATTATGACTATTGTATGACATTATTTCTGCTGGTTGGTTGAATTAAATTTGCTTATTATATTACTTTATATGCATATAAATATATATAAATATAATTTGTATCTTGTGTTACGAGTCTACGATGCGTGTTACGATTCTGCGATTTACGATTTTGGTTCATCCTTCCAAGTTTGCATAGAATCTCGAGTTTGACAACCATGGATCCACGTAGCTAACCCCACCTATTGGATAGTGCTTGGTGGTTGTTAAAAAGGTGGCAAGAGTGAGTAATGAGCCTAACTGGGGATCAAAACCTGGTCGTAGGTGCTCTAGAAGAATTTGTGCTCTTGGGTCTTCGCTGCTTCAAGGGTGTTGTTATCTAGGATTGCAGAGAGTTTGGGCAGCCTTTCTGTAGTCTTAGTTTTTTTGTCCATTTTCTTGCTGAAGTCTTTTCTTTTGTGTAGGATTTGTTATCCTCCTCTTAATTGTATGTAACCTCTTTCCTCACTTATGAATTTTCTTCTTCTACATAAATAAAAGAAGCAATGAAGCTGGGTGCCAGTAGGCTATTAGGCCATCTACACATTTGCTAAGAGACAAATTTATTATTAGAATACAAAATGTTTTGTTATAAGGCCCATGTAATCCATGAGCATGTCCTTTTTTAGAATATGGCATACCCCCATCAGTCCACATGGAAGCTGTGATTTTACCTACAATTGGTATTATGTCTGTAAAAATTAATTCTAGAAAATGAGATGATAAAACTTAGACCTAACAAATGATACCTGAGTAAAATTATGATAAGGAATGAGTTATAGGTGAACTGTTGGCATATGTGAGGAGTGGGGACTGAGTTAAAAAATAAAGGAAGGAAGTTTCGAGGAGATTTAACCAAGAAAGTGACGGCAAGCAGACAAGGAAAATAGCAAGAAATGTGGTGAGAGGATGAGAAAGATGCAGGGTGTTTATCCTGACATAAACTTTATGAAGTTTACCATTGAAAATGAATATTAATTTAGTATGAGTAACACCTTAATTTTTTTTCAGGACTATTTAGGATTTAAATGCATGGAATTTTACATATATATAGACCAGTTAATGTATCTTCTCAACTTCCGCACAACCATGCTTGTCAAAGTTGCAATTAATTAATTGAAATTTAGGGTTGTTAATTTGGTACTTTGGAAAATGAACCTTGGACCTCTATGTAAATTCCACCGGCCACTTGAGCCTATAAAATTAAGGGCTTTATTCAGACACAATGGTGTTGAACCGGAGTGATGCTGCAGATAATGGTACTAATGAATGATGACAGTATTCCGATTTGAGTTGTTTTAAATTTTCCTTTCAGCTCTTTTTGCATTTTGACTGTTAGCTTAAAGTGATGATTTCATCTTATGATTTTATCATCTGTAGGTTGTGGAGCTGACAAGATCCTCGTGTCGATTAACATTGTTTTAAATTTATTTTATCTTTCCTTGTGTTTCCTCGGATAGTTTATCTTGAACATTGTTTGATGGTGCAGGGTGTATGTGGATGTGATAGGTTCAAAAGCGGTTCAATTGGGGATGTTATTAAAACAATAGTGAAAAAGGATGGATACAGAGGGCTCATGCGAGGATGGATTCCAAGGATGCTCTTTCATGCTCCTGCAGCTGCGATTTGCTGGTCTACATATGAAGCTGGAAAGTCCTTTTTCCAAGATTTCAATCAGCAGAAAGACATTGGCAATGTCACCTAGATAACAGTCAGTTAGAATATTCATCATTCTTCAGTTCCATTACAGATATTTCAGTCTGTCAACATTGATAAAGTGCATGAGTAAGCAAGCCTTTTCAACTCCTGTATTCTGAACTCTGAATAATACACAGAAGGCATCGGATTAACCGTATTTAGAACCTATTTTCTTGTACACATTGTTAGTTTTAATATTCTATTTTTTGTTGGTTTAGCTTTTTGTTAGTTTATTCTGGACAGGACATTACTATATAAAAACACATCTTTGCCACTTGAAAATTTTTTCCTTCGTTTCATGGCTATGTAAGTTTTTCATTATGTGAAAGATAATTTAATATTCTAAAGTTAATGGGATCTCATTTTCTGCCATAAACTATTGTTTGTTAGTATTTATCTCTTTTCACTTTAATTGATTAGCTGTTGAGAAGTTGGGTAGGTTAGGTTAATAACTTATTGTTCTTATTATGTGTTTTCCGAATTCCCTCTGATTGTATGATAATTTTGACGATAAATATGTAGGACTGTGGCCGTGACCAGTTGGTTATTCTTTTATGTTGTTAAGATGTCCAAGAGCTGGGCGCTAAGCCTATGAAATTGTTTTATTGGGGTTCCATTAAGATTGTTACTGTTTGTTGATGCATGTGTAAGATTCTCCACCCTCATATTACTCATTTCATGATTCATTTAATTTTTTTATTTGTTTGTTGTAGAATGTCCGAACGGAAATGGGTTGTGTTACATGATATGGGATTATTTGGTGGTGTTGTTAAGTTTGTCTTGATAGCTATTGCCAACAACTAGGACTAGTTAAGAATCTAAAATTTATGAAGTAATTTATTTTTTACCGGGATAGTTAATGAGTTTAGGTTTACGGGAATATGAATTGCTTGAAGATGATGGTTGACAGGTAATAACAAAGAACTTCATTGATATTTTGTTCAGAAAATGTTAGATGAGAATGAACTAATTTGAACGGGGATACTGACCAACAAGTTCCCATATTTGCATGACAATGACAATAAGGATACCAAACCAGTTGTATAAAATGCAGGGTATCTATCCTACCATAAATTATATGAAGTTTACCAGAGAAAATGATAATTAATTTATTATGAGTAACATCTTATTTAAATTTCATTACCTTCTTATAAAATCACTCCAGTCACTCCTCATTAGACTCCCATTTATTAGGACAGGAGTGAGGTAAATACTTACACACAGTCATACTTTTATATTTCCGTAAAGAAGTTATTTCGGAAAATCTTATTTTCTCGTAGTATTAAAATAGTTTTCTATGAGCAAAAATTGTCCCAATGAAGGGAGACTTTGTGTCGGTCTATCATTCAATCATGGAGATTCCACGCAAAACTGCATATTTTTTATTTTTTTGATAGAGAACTGCATATTTAAATGGGTTTTATAATTCTCATTTAACATGAGAATTGAAATCTTCCTACACACCCTTCGATTTCCGTGCTGATGTGGGTCCTACACATAATTTTTTCTAACATATGGGTCTCACATGCTTTTTATCTCTACAACATGATATTTTAATTTTTATGTTACATGAGAATTATACAACCCTATTTAAATACATCAGTAAAGTGTTCCACCGATGTTTTGTATTTTTTTTTTTTTTTTGTTGAAACCCTGTAATGTAATATGATATGGTTTCATCCCATCGCTTGGTTTACTTTTGTATCTATCATTTAGAAGTGATGCGTGTACTGTTTTATGTGGGGGTGGGGTTCCATGCAGAGTTATTGTTTGTTGATGCATGTTTATTCTAAAATATCAGAACATAAATGAGTTATATTATATGGTGTATTAATTTTAAATGAAATTATTTAAGATCTGAGATATGTTAACGAGTAGAAGTAGCATGAGATTATGATATGTTTGGTCCTAATTTTTAAGCATAGAAATTGATTTAAAATTAAAATTACAAGTAATGCCTTACAAAATAAAAAATAAGACTGTTTAATAATTATATGATTTTTTAATTTAAAATATTTTTAATGAAATAATTTATTTAAACTTTAGTTAAATAGTATATAATTACAAACTTGTATATTACCAATAAACTTTATGTAAGCAGAGTATCAGCCTGCCCCAGATGAAAAGCTAAAATAATGAGCAAGACAAATCGAAGCACTGATGTTTTGCATGTGTATTAATCCAATCTAGCACGCCAATAATGTTTATTTCTTATTTGCCATCCCAAAAAATATCCAAAAATATTTTATAAATCAGCATAAATTGACATATCCAAAATCAATGCTCAACAGCATAATTTTGTTTTTCCTCAAACAATTCCATAAACTCTTCACGTGCTCTAAAATTATCAACCTAAGTATCAGAAATTGATGGTTGGCGGTTGAAGAAAGAACCTGATCCTCACTAGAGCTCATCATATCAACAATCCTAGAGAGTATAGGCGAGAAATGATCTTGTCCACCTCTGGTCTTTCTTTCAAAATCCTTTGAAATATTATTTGATATGAATTTTCCTTTTCAAACACTGTTATTGAGTGGGTAGAACTTATTTGTCAAATGTCTAAGTGTTTTTTGAGTTATATTTGAGTGGACACTGAGTTCAAGGTAATTCTTTGGAATATGATATGTGAAGATAATAATTGATATGAGAAATGACAAAAAAATAATTTATATTTTATGAAGGAAGATGTTAGATGAGAATCACCAAACTAATTTGAACGGAGATACTTAGAGTGTGAGTGACTCTGTTCCCCAGCACTGATTTTGAGATGAACAATTTTTTCTAATTCTATGCGTTAGAAGAATTTTAAGAATTATAATTATATTTGTTAATACATTTTATTTTTATTTTGAAAATTAGAATTATTTTAGTTAACATATTTTTTATTATTCGATTTAAGTGGTAAACACCAATTGTCAAAGTGGGAAGTGAGGATTGAGCGCCATAGTGGGTTCACCTTTTAGAGAGAACACTGGTAATAACAGTTACTTTGGTTGGCAAAAAGGAGAGAATATAGCATAAAACTGGGTCGGGTAAAGTACTAATCCTATCAGCTACGCTTTGAAGCTTTACGCACTAATTTTGAGATGAACAAATTTTTCTAATTCTATGAGTTAGAAGAGTTCTAAGAATTATAATTATGTTGGTTAATACATTTTATTTTTCTTTTGAGAATCAGAATTATTTTTGTCAACACATTTTTTGTTATTTGATTTAAGTGATAAACACCAATTGTCAAAGTGGAGAGTGGAGAGTAAGTGCCAGAGTGGGTTCACCTTTTGGAGAGAACACTGGTGAGAACAACTACTTTATTGGCAAAAAATAGAGAATATAAGATAAAATTGGGTCGGATAAAGTGCTAATCCTATGGGACATGCTTTGAGGTTTTAAGACATAAAGTTGGTGGATTAATTATTAAATATTAAGTTACAAAAGGCAGAAGCATCTAAGGAGAAAGGAGCATGAGCCTTCATTTTTTTTAGAGAAAGGGGTAAGAGTGACTAATGAAAAAAAGAAAAACAGAAAAGTGGTTCTTTTTTTATTTTATTTTTATTCTCCATCACAAAAATTAAACTGGTTCATTCCAAGAACAAAAAAATAAATTGATTTTACCAAACGTATGTCTGTTTTTGTTTCCGAGCAGAGAAATTTATAAAAAAATTAAAATTGATTCTCGGAAAATCAACCATGAACACCCTAAACCAACACAACTCCAAGATTTACATGACAGTGAGGTAATAAACAGTTGTATAAGAATGAAAACTAGTTCACTTCCTATTGAAAATATTAAAAGTGATACCAAATCTCCTTTTGGAACTAATTAATATTGAACTCAGATTTCACCAACTGTTTTGATCTCAACTTTACCATATATTTCCCTTGCTCACATTATACCTCCCTTGCACGTAAATTTTGTGCACATGCTTTCACTTTCTCTCACGCAATTTTAATGAATGAGACGGAAGAAAGAACAGAAGAAATGGATAATGATAATTTGATTTATGTGAATTGCTTTTAAGGGCAACTAACTCTTTAAAAGATGGTGATTCAATTTGTGTGACTTTTTTTTTTTTTTTTTTTCCGGGTAAACTAAAATTAAAACAAAACCTGTAAGACATGCACTAAATCAAATTGAATCAAACTAAACAGGTCCAATTTATCTGTTTAAATCATTTGATTTATTTGGTTTAATTTATAAGAGTAAGGATATTCTAACTACTAAAAATTCTTACTACTAACTTACTACCCATCACATCACCATTGGATGATCAAAGAGAGAGAATGTTAAATTTTTTTTGAAGAGTGATAAAATGTTAATCTAATGGTGATTAGATAGATAGTAAGTTGATAGTGAAATTTTTTAGTATTGAGAATATCCCTCCTCAATTTATAAACACTAAAACATAGACAAAACATAGTCATCCATATTCTGATGGGCCAAATTGAAATGGGAATAAAATCATTAGTAACATGAGGAAGCCAGAATGCAGTCCGATATAGTTGATCAGCACAAACAAACGAGCAATATAGGCTAGGACCGGTAAATGTATTGGCAACTGAGTCAGAATTACAATATTTTGATTATTTACGGTCCTCCTTTTTTACTTTTTTTTCCCTCTCTCCTTTGACATCCTATTTTAACATTGCTTTTAGGCCACAAGCTGCTACAATTAACTGCAAACATATCTGGCTTTGAATTTCTCTCAAAGGACTTTCCCCCCTTCTTTCAGTACATAAATAAGCCATGAAACAGTATCACTAGAATGATATGATACAAATTCATTTGAATTGCCTAAATTAGTGCACTGTTCCAGTCTTGACAAGTTCTATGTGAAGCCGGCAACGAATAAGTGACTATAATAGGTCAATGGATATTGAATAAATTTGCCCATGTTCACTAGGTGGACGTCATACTTCCTGCGAAAAACACAACTGAAATTCATCAGTGGAGTTTTGCTTTTATTTGCTATAAAATCAGTGCCATACAAGGATACTTGATTTTTAAAGATATGAAATTGAACCACTACCCAAAATCCTCCAGTCACACCAATATGAAGACTACTATTACTTGGGCCACCAAGAACCACAACGTGTCCAAAACAAGTTGGGGATTCTAACACAGTTCAAAGTTGCATTGAGATAGTCAAAGAACAACAAACAAAGGTGCAAAATGAAAATGACCCTTTATTTCTGTAGCCAATTTCATTCCCAATCACGATTGACACAAAACTAAAACTACGTACTACAGGCTTGTTTAAACAATAACATTGATTATTTTAATTTTAAATTTTTTTTCATGCAAGTAATTAAAGGGTAGGGTGAGGGAAGCAAGACTCAAAATTTCCCACCAAGATGACATGGAAATATGGAATTACCACAATGCATAACAGGAGCTCATCCATAACTCAGATAGGAGTTTGGCAATTGCTACCAAACACAAGAAGAATAAAGTCTTATCCCACTGGTAATGTTGGCTACATAGGTCAAATGATGTCATTGGGGACTACTGAAAACTAAATTTTCAATAAATCCATTTAGAGCAGAATCTTTTTTAATTGGACTATCTTCCATTTGATCCATTTGGTAAAATTCCATTTAAAAAAAAAAGGAAATCAATAAATTTCCACCAATCCACGATTCACTTCTTTTCATCTCTTTTCTCCTTTTTTCCGTTGGGTCTTTTAGAATATTGCATCTTTTAACAGCGATGCAACAATTCTTATGTCATTATACTTCTAAACAGGTATAAGAGGTCAAAGAATATACACTATAAAAATTTAAGGGGTGGAAAGTTTCAACTTGCAAATGCTGCAACATCAAATTGTATTGTCAATGAATAAAAATTACTTCAAAAAATTCAATTGAATTTGTACTGGAACAATCAATAGACAGGCAACGTGCAATTCAGTTTACCTGTTAAATCTTATCTCATTTTCTTGTCTCTTAAGTATATCCCGCAGCCTGAAGTTCACCGTATCTGTCTCTTTTGCTCCTTATAACTCTTGCTTTATTGTCTATGATTTCTAGAACCTGGAAAATATTAGGTCAACTACAAATCCCGACAACTACTTTATTTAATCAGGTTTTTGAAGAAACAGGTACCGAATACATGATAAAGTGAATCTACTTCGTTAAATAGTTCATATGCTACTAATAGAGCTACTTTCCAAACAAAAAATTCAAGGCTTTTTCTAAGGAATGTGGGCACTGGGCAAAGTCCTGGAGAAAGGTTCAGAAGCACACGGTTACCTCTTATAATATGTAGTAAATAAAAATAAATATTTAACTTTTGTTGAGTCACACACAGAAATGTTTAACTGTGGGTTATAAATAAGGACATTACGTATAGGCCCATGCATTTGTTTTACCTCGGGTTTAGAATTAAGAACTCCACTGGACATTCCAACATCTACACGCCATATGCTACAATTGTATTTACTGTAGGAAACAAAGAACTGATTACAATGAATAGAAGTATTTCATCCATAGTGCACTATAAGACCTAGATATAGTATTTTCTATTTTAAGTTAAAATTCAAGTAGCATAGCAATATACAAATTATCGCTCCATCTAAAGATTGCAACAGTTTAAGGTTATTTTAACCATGCTTAAACATCCCTTACCAATTTACACCTATAGTTTGAGGAGTATGCCCAACCACCATTGCCTTAGCACCAATTGCTTGCAGTGTCTCCTCAAGAATAGAACATACCTGAAGATCATCATATTCTTTAGTTTCAAACTGTCATCCAAGTTAGCTTTCAGACAGAATCCCATTAATCTACTAAGGATCTCACAAAAACAATTAAAGAATGTTATTAAGTATTCAGATAAAAGAAACATTCGATAGAACACCAAGAATTCTAATTCCAAATTATATTTGTTTGACATCTCAAGGAACATAAATTAAAAAAAAAAAGTTACGCAAAGATGGAATCAAGAAGCTAGTTTTCAAGGAACAAACTACTTGCATTTAAGGAGATATCAGATGGACATTATTGCAGGCATAAAATTATGTAAAGATTCATGTTTCTTTAAGCAATACCAGTTACAGTGCTCATTAGTCAATTATTATTTTTTCCTTCCGGCCGGGTAACTTCTTTGCTGCATTTTCTCTGTTTTGTTACATTATGTCACTTTTTAGTTGTTTCGTAGATTTTTTTTAGTTATAGTCAGGGGCGGGGAGCTAGGGTGGGCAAAAAAATAAAATAAATAATACAGTTGAAGGCCAAACATAATATTGTTATTACTGTTAAATGTGCTTCTTTTAGAAGTTCTGATTTGAAATCCAAGTTGAAATCTACCTCCACTTCACCTATATGTATGTGTTATGTGTAACCTTTTCTGCATTTTCTTTTTTATTTTCATATGCTATGTTTTGATTAATGAAAGCTTTGGCATTTTTGTCATCCTTTTGCATGGTTGTGTTTCTCTTTGTGTAGTGATTTCATATAGAGAAAATGAGTTTGCTCAAACTTTAAAGATTCACTTTTTGGGGCAACTTGGTTGCAGTCTTTTATTTTATTTTTTTTAAAAAAAATATTGTTAAAAGCATTGTTTTAGTTAAGACACTTTTTTTTTAATTATTGCTTTAAACTATTTTTTATGTCTGTTAGACCCGACCAAAAGTGCATTTTTTTAGTCTTCCAAATATTGTTAAAAGTTAATATTTTGGTAAGAAATTACCTAAATGAGTTCCTATGAGGTTAATAGGTAAAATAAATAGTTATATTATGCAAGATAAAAAATTAGTTCCCCCCCCCCCCCCTCCCCTCCCCTCCCCTCCCCTCCTGGCTCCGCCACTAGTTATAGTCCCTAGCACACCCAAGTCTATTAAGTCCTATTTGGCCTTATAGCATGGATTGAAGAAGACAGTAGACATAGATCCAGTGTAGAGTAAAAATTAACATATATGTAGAGCATCCATTAGAAATGAAAAGGCAAAAGAAAGAGGAGAATTGCACAGACCGAAAAATCTTTATCATGTTGCTATAACCCCACATAATATCTTCCTATCAATTATAGAATAATATTACAATCTCATCAGTATACTTACCTGATTAGCCTGAAAGTCCATCAAATCTGGTGTGTCTCTTGAGTACAAACGGTTCCAAACAACACTATCATAGCCCCTAGTGGCAATGAAAGGGATATCGAGAGTACCGTCATTTTCACTCGGACCTCTCATCCACTCAGACACTTCTTTGTTCATCCTTTCTATACCATATGCAACTACAGAAAATGAAGGGGAGAAGAAAATGACAAAGAAAACATTATCAGGCATTTGGAGTTAGAGAAAGTTTAAACAAATTTGAAACAGGCAACCATAGCATTATATAGTAGATTAAACTCAAGGATAAATTCAAGCTCAAGTTAAACAAAGTCAAAATGCTATAAAATATTTACCATGGTGAGGAAGAAGGCCACCGTGGCAGAAGACCCAGTCATTGACCTTAAGTGCAACAGCATGCCTTGCAAGCTCGCATGCCAGTGGCCCACCAGGCCTAAATAGGATTGATCTGGCAATGACTGCCTTTTGCCTCTGTCCTAATAATTGGAAAACTTCATCAAAGAAGTAACAATAAAATATCATATTGAGAATAACATAGAGCTTCTTTTTGAAATAACAAAACTTATATTCTACTTATGAAGTGTCAAATTATGTCTATATGATCCCAGATACAAGGGCATAATCATATAGGACACTAAAAGTTCCCTTTATTAGCTTTTGATTAAGAGGGGAATTTTAATGATTCCAAATAATCTAAATCTCCTAAAGTATGTTCAAATTTCTTGTTTAGTATTATTGTATCTATTTGTAAACTCTCTTTTTTTGTCAGAATTTGTAAAACTCGTGTAGTATGTAAATTACTAAATTATTTTATTAAATTTAAATTTTATTCCTTCAGCTTATCAAAAAATATACATGTCATTCATTGAGCATAGAATGATGGTGGGTGCTTCCAATTTATTAAATGCTGCAACTGCCAGAAATAATGCCCGGTCAGGCTCCTGAGTCCCGAGAAGTTTATAGAGTTACGCAATTACAGTCATATGTTAAATACCCATGGGTCAGTACAGGGTGCTAAACGAACCAGGGGCCTTCGGCTCGGTTCATGAAGGTCTGAGTTCGTTTAACAAAAGTTCGTGTTGGAACCAGACTTGGACTTGTATAAAAGCTCATTTAATAAAAAGGCTTCAGGCTCTAATTCAGAAGCTCGGTCTTAGAGCCTCCTAGGCTAGCCTAGTATATAAATATTTATTTTATATTTTTTATACTACTTGTAATAGCTCTCTCTCATCAGTTTATTTCACCCCATTTTATTGGTTTAACAGACTTTTTGAATGATTTTGTTCTATATTATGCTATTTGGATATATATTGCATTTATGAATATTTATGGAATTACTAGTGTTGTTCTATATTATCCTTCATCCTCCTTCACACAAACAAACCCACAAAAACTCATTCGTTCCACTGTGCACTGCTCGTTTGTGTCAATTTTTATTTTATTTTATTTCTTGTTGGCACTTTTTTTTTTATAATGGGCTAAGATAATATAACTTGTTATCTATCTTCTCTCACTTTAATTTTATTTATTTATTGTAGACTTTGTAAATTATTGCTGCAAATTGGAAGCTAAGGTTTCTATCTGGAAATTGATTTTCTGTGGAATTCTGTTCTCTTATTTTTATTCTTTAACATGCTAACAGGTTAAGAGAGACTTCACACAAGGTTTTTTTTTTTTTTTTTTTTTTTTTTAAATAAACCAGGCCACAGGCCAACATTATATTCGTAACAGGTAACAAGCTAAGGCTAGTCGGACACATTTAAATACAGGCTTGGCCCGTTAAGATCAAAGCTCGGCTCGGCTCGGCTCGACCCGTTAACACTCCTAGTCAGCGCACACACACACATGCATAGTGGGGGAAAAAACTGAAGGAGGCCACATAGTAGTAGATTTGGGTGTCCTTCATCATAGTATGTTAGAAATTAATATATTACAATTGAATTTGGGCCAAAAGGAGATAGGAATTAAATTTGATCATATCATATGGCAGATCTCTCAACCATAAATAATTTGTTAGCCAAATAATGTTCTAAATCTTTCTTATGTTTCCTTATAAGATCAATGGATTCTTCAGTTATTTAATAAAAGAAGACTTACAAAAGGACTTAAGTCTGTAAATGTACATTTGTTTGTATCCAGCAAGCCACAACTGTAAAGGGTGAGTACTATTGTTAAGTTTTACAATTCTTTCTCTAGTATGTTGATTTAGCAGTTGGGGAACAATTTTTATTTTATTTTTTATTTTTTGCTTTTGTAATTCAACCAAAGCAGCTTGAAACAGGAATTTATGCTTAGTGACATAAAAATATATAATAACTTAAACAAGAAGAAGTACATGTTAATGAAAATTGGGACAGGAATTTATAATACCTTCACTACATTCCAAGGACCCCAATAACTTCTTGACATTGTTCGATCTTCTTTCCACCTTTCAGAGACATCAACCCAACCACTAAAAGTTTCTTCCCAGTCATCTTCAGAATTATTGATATATTCCAAGAAATCATCACACTCATCAAACCCCCCAGATTCAACATATCTGAAATCCCCTTCAACGTTCATGGTCTCATGGTTTCCATTTACCTAGATGTAGCATATTCAGTTATGGAAATTTACTTCAACAACAACAACAACAAGAAGATGACAGAAACTTAACAACAACAACAATAATAATAATAATAATGAAACAGATTCTTCAGATTTTACAAATAATTTCTACTTAAAACTTAGATTTAGATGAAGACAGAAACTTTATAATAATGACAAGGGAAACCATACTACAATGTGAAGGGAATTGTCATCTCCTTGCTGATGTTGTCTTTAACATTCAGTTATTAGAGATAGTAACTTGAGTGCTTTATAAGTCTGTATAACAGTGACTGAACTGTCACAAATGACAAACCTGAAACACAGCTCCACCTTGTGCTTTTGCCTGTTTATCCAATGATCGCAGCAAGGACAAGATGGCAATTTCATCTTCACCTCGATCTAGTATATCTCCAAGTTGAATCAACACCTAGTACACAGAGGAAAAATAAATTGTCATATACTAAAATTATTGGAAATTCAAGTGTGAGTGATGAAGTCCAGCATTAAAAAGGAACGGGTTAAGTAAGGAATATATAAGTGAAAGGACGCATAAACCCAACGCCGTAAAGTTTTGGGTTGAAATATGATATTGAACCTACTTATTACAGTGGATTTCCGCTTAGGCTTTCCCTTACTTCCCAACAAAAATCCCTCAGCTTAACTGATAATCTAATCCTTTGATTTTTTACTTTTGCTGCAAGTTTAGATAGTTGTTGGAAATAAAGTTTCCCTGATTTCATTTGTACAAGTATAAGCATTCCATAAACTTAGTCTTTTCAACACCAGCTATACCGATAATATACAATAGAGACTACTAATTCCAATTAAAAATAAAAGCACTCCATTTTGAAAAGAATAAGCATACAGTTTCTCCACCAGTCCATAAATTTTGACCATCGGAGCTCAATACACCAGCCATTTCAAGTGCATATCTAGCTTGCTTAAGATCTCCATGTAGATCCCCAACTATTCAAGAAAATTAGCTACAATAAGACACATAAAAGACAGAAGACATGCAGTAAAAATAAAACTAGGTCAGAAAATGATTAGCAAGAACATCATCACAGATAATGAATTAAATCACAGGACTCCATCCTGTCCATGGAAACTCTTCATCACTTTAACTTTAAGAATTTATATTAAAGTTCTACAATCTAAGGATACAAAAATAAAGAATGAAAATAATAACTAGCGTGGGAAACAGAAGTCAATAAAAACAGTCAGTGGTAATTAGTAAAGAATTGCATTTGTGAATGTATATAGGTTCCATCACGAAATACTTGAGGCTGAAAGAGATGTGTTTCAGATTGCATAATAAAGATTCCGAAAACAAAGCTGAGACAGAGATTTACACATCAATTTGTAACACTTCAGTTCAACTTTAACCCTGAGAATTGTTAAGCAGCATTCATAAGTTAAAAAGAAAAAGGCCATTCAACCAATAGTATATATGATTCACATTTTGATCATGTAAAATAATAATTCTCTTAAGCTTTGCTAAGCACATACAAAATGAAAATTTGAAAACAAAGAAATAGATGATGCATCAGACATAAACTCGAAATAAGAAAGACAAACCAGCGAGAATTCTGCGACCAGGGGCAGAAACAAAAGTTGGGGGGTCTCCACTGACAACAATTGGTTTGAAGGCACTTGCTGTGCTATGATCATTGTTGTTATCAAGAAGCAAAGAAGAAGAAAGAGAAGTTTCAGTGAGCTTGCGAGGATGAGAGGATGGTGGAACTGGTAATGAGTTTAGACAAAGTGATGCCATAGCTTGGGAATACCATCGGCTATGTTCACATTACTCTGTAAAATGGAACAGTTTTATGACACACAACTCAAAGCTCCTCAGCCAAGCATTTGGTATATCCGTGTTTGTTTCCATTTTATCGTAGCTTGGTTCATTGTACACTTTTCTAAATTTTATTTACATAATAAAAACAGATAAAAAATAATTGAATGTCAAAACAAAAGAATATCCTCTTATGCGTTAATGCATCAGCGAGGTTATCGTGTGATGTGATTGTGAGCTTATTATAATATTCAGCATATTATTATTTTATTATTATATTAATTTATTAATAATTAATATTAAGAGAGTTGACTCGGCCCGGCCCAACTCTCGATTAAATGGGCTGTATTTTTGTGGGTTTGGATTAAACGGACTACTAAAATCCTCGCATTACACGCCCTGACATCGGTTGGTTAAGAATATGAAGTTAAGGACATTTTAAAGGTAAGAAAGATCCAAACCCTCTGATAAGTTTGATCGATTCATTGCACGACTTTTCAAAAGAAAATATAATTGAACATATATGTTTATTAGGAAAAGTTATATTTACAAATTTTTTGAACATATACGTTTATTTCACAAACTCTTCCCAGCCTCTGTCATTACTCATTTCACAAACTCTTCCCAGCCTCTGTCATTACTCATTTCCAGAACATTTGTATATGTACGGTCACAAAATTTATTTATTTGGCCCATGAAACAACAGTGAGCCGGGCTTAGCTTAATGTCAATGGCTTGGCACCCTGTTATGATAAATATTGTTGAAGTTGGATCAGATAGTGATTCGGTGAAGTTTTAAGTTCAGGTGCAGTCAGTTTAAATGGTTAGATTGGATGGTTAAACCGGATGACATTGTGATTTTATTAAATATAAAATTTTATATATATAGAAAAAATAGTAATATTAGTTCAATTTATTTATTTACTTACACTGCCATGTTATCTTATATATAAACTGCTTATTTAATATAAAAATCTTGTCCCTTAAATCAAAATTTCAATTTTTGATTGAATTTTTTCTCTGACCTTTTTCTCTTGTTCTCATTCTCTTTCTTTTATGATCTAATGGAGATTTATCGTCAGTTTCAAATGGAAATGAATCATTTCATCTATAACTGTGTCACATTTTCCTTTATAATCTTTTATTTTTTCAGGTGGTGGAATCTCATGATTATATATAGACAAATTAATAAAACCTTATTTTATATATCAATCTCATCTCATAATTTTTTCTATATCAATTTTTATCATATATAGTTGATTTGTCTTACATGTGAGAGAATACATTCCTCTTTGAAATAGTTGCTCGTTAAGTTCTTTACTAATCCACTGTACAAGATTCGTAAAGGTTCCCCTTCTTTATTAATGCTATTGAATCTTCCAACCTCCAACAAGATTACATTATTTTTTATTTTTTATTTTATCACTTCGTGGAGACAACGCATACAAAACAAGGTGAATATGAATTCTAGGTTTTCTCGAACAAGATATTTTTTGTTAACGGATCGAGCACTGTGGAAGATACTAAAAGATGTTGGAGGATTAAAATGAGACAATAAATCTTACTCTATGGCTTGGCATCCTGTAATATATGCCTAAGAAAGGCATTCACATCAGTTTCTGACGACCCACCATTTGCAATTCCAAGTTGACATTTCTTCTGAAGCTCTCTGGCGTTTTTCCTCATATCTCTTACTTCATCATTATCCAAATCCATAAATCTTTTGACAAGGCTAGCAATTTCATCTTTTCTCATCAAGGTGTCCTGTTTAACCCCTGGCTTAACCCTCCACCCAACCTTCCAATCTTCTACTATTAACTTACCATTCATGGGTTGGTCCATCATTATTGGAAATGTAAGAAAAGGAACACCACAACAAACACCTTCTCTAGTGGAATTCCACCCACAATGAGACCAAAACCCCCCAATAGCAGGATGTTGCAACACCCTCATTTGGTCACACCATGGCAAAACTAGTCCCATATCGCCACACATCTCTTTCAACCTTGAAGTCTCCCCACGCGCAATCCACAAGAACCGAACACCACTGTCGCACAAACCACCTGCGATCTCATCAATCTCTGCACTCGAAACCGAAAGAAAACTACCTTGTGAGATGTATAGCACAGAACCAGAAGGTTGGTTATCTAGCCAATGTAAATAGCTAAGGTCAACATGGTTCTCGCCATGACCAAAATTAGGTAGGAGAGGGCCAATAGTGTAAATGGGTATAGAGAATTCTTCTTTCAAAGCATCAATGGCTCGAGGCTCTAGCTCATACATGGAAGGGAATAACAGATATTGCGCTTTCTGAACCCATGGTATAGTTTTTAAGGCCAATGACAACAATTTACGGCTACGCCAGCTTCCATCGTTAAGTGGAAAATCTGCAAGACGAATTGACGAGTTCCCCGGAATAAAATCGACCCGTTTGTCACCGTCTTCTGTTGCAACCATTTTAGCAACACACAAAAGGCTTTAAATATCAGAGTTAGGTGAAGCTCTAGTTACTGTATAAACTATTTTCATTTGTTTGGTTTTTATTGGAACTTAGTGTAAATTTGTGTTAATTCAATTGGAATTCATAAATTAAAGGGAAAAAAAAAAGGAAGAGAAGTTAGTCAATTTTTTTAAGTATAATATTTCGTAATGAAGAAGGTGAGATTGGGGCTACAAATGCTTTTGTTTTTTAGGAATGACTTGTTTAAGCTCGTATTTCTATTTATAGGATAATATATAGGGGAAAATAAACCATATTGTTCATAGAGAGTTAGAGAAAATAAATATGGGATTCATTATATTTAAAATAAAATAAAAATATAACACAAATATATATGAAAATAAACCATCTTGTTATGTTATAGAGAGTTGTGACAATAAATGTGGGGTTGATCATGTTTAAAATAAAATATATATAGATAACACAAATATCGATAATGTGTAAGAAACTTTATAATTGTCATGTACTCATATGCACAGAGATGTAAATTTTTTTAAAATTAGTGTGTCGGACAAATGTTTGACACGGACATGCTCCGATACATTCGGACACGCTCTGACATGCGGTCAACATTTAGGAATATGCGGTCAACTCTCCGACACGCGGTCAATATTTGGGGACACGCGGTCAACATTTGGGGCCATGTTCGAACACGCTCGGATACTTTTTTTTTTAAATCTTAATTTTATTTTGTTAACTAAATATAAAAGAAGTAATTTATAAATTAATATTTTTCTATTATAAAATTTGACATTAAAAATTAACAAAGTACGAAAAATTATTTATATTTATATTTATGTTACGAAATTTAAATATTTGATTGATTATATGACTTATTATAGATTCTTATATGTATTAAATATAAATTATAATATATACAATAAAATTTGGGGTTTGCATTTGTCATTTAACATGACACAACAAACTTTCGTACCACATAACATTTTGTGGGGCCCACACTTTTTAAAGAAAAAAAGAAAATTATGGCACGCAAAATGAATATCTATAACATTACACAATCACTTTTCCTACAACATATCTCTTATAAAATCCTTAAAATTTTTATTTAATATTAAAATGTGTCTTTTTTACTACTTTTTCAACTAGCTGTACTTCAACTTTATTCATTCACAAAAGTACTTTTTTGTATTCTTAGCAAAAATCACAGGTGTGATTTAATCTTTCACAAATTACAGTCTCTCAAAAGTTTAAAATAAATTTAATTATTAGAAATTCACACCCTATTTTTTTTAAATTTTAATAGTGATATTAATTCATGAGAGAAAATTTATGATATAACACAAAACAGTAATATCACCCCATAACTTGTCAAATTGGTTGTGTTCTGTTTTTTTTTTATTTTTTTACTACTTTTAACTAGCTGTACTTCAACTTTATTCATTCACAAAAGTACTTTTTTGCATTCTCAACAAAGATCACAGGTGTGATTTAATCTTTTTTTAAAAAAATTAACTTATAGTCTCTCAAAAATTTAAAATAAATCTAATTAGTAGAAATTACAATTCTTCTAAAATTTAAAGAAAATTTATATTAGTTCGTTAAAAAAATTAATATGATTTAAAAGAAAAAATTAGGCCCCATAACTTTTGAAATATAATTTACTCTCGGGTTTTTTGTTTTTTTTTGGCTGTCTTAAAATATTCAAATTAAATAGGTTAAAATTAAAGTATTTTTCTATGCTAATTATATTTTATTTTTAAAATATTCAAATTAAATGAACCGAAATTTACATCAGTCAACAGTTTTGTGCTGAATAGAAAAGTAACTAACCTGACAAGTTTACAGGGTAGTGACCATTGTGCTCCAGTAGATGGTAGTGTTTGAGCACGGCGAAAAACGACGCTGACATTGGCCAAAACGACGCCACCGGAATGCATCTCCGATTTGCAACGCCAACCACCCAGAGGAGGTAAGTGTCGTAAATGATGATTGTTGGCGGCGGGTCAAGGCGATGGAGTAGCTGGTCAAAAGGGGCTTCCATCTTGGTCATAACGTCTTCAAGGAAGGTCACGAAGTCGTTGGCTCGACCGTGCTCGGAGGGAATAACGTTGGGGATTGTGGCGAACCGGATGTTGTGGGGCTTGGGTTCGGAGCCGATGAAGCCGAGCCATTCTTCGGTGACGACGAAGGTTACGAGGATGTCGGAGTTTTTGGACACGAGCAATTTGCTGAAGTTCATCATGGGGTTCACGTGGCCTCTACCTGGGTAGGGAACAGCCACCACGTGGGCGGTGATGGTTGATGGAACTGGAATTGGACCCTCCATGGAGATAAGGTGTGCTTAGGAAAGTGACACAGTGAAATGGTTTTATAAGTTTATTCTATAAGCATAGAGACATGAAGTAAAAGACCTAGGAGAATCTAAAGTTTATTTTTTATTGGAATACTTAATTCCAGTTCTAGTGGAGCCGCGCGTGGAGGTTTGTCTATATTGACGTAAGCAATGACAACATATGGACGAGTGAATTTAGTATGCTCCACACTGTTCAAACAAATTATGCGGGATTTGGTTTCTCAGCATTCAAATATTAACCGTGGATAGTTTTCAAAAAATAAAAAATAATAATTGTTATGGATAAGCATCTGAAAACCGCCGCCCTAGTATATCTCGAAAAAATAAAAAATAAAATTTAATACAGGTATCAATCTTTGAATAGAAGGAACACGAGGGTCCTGGAGCATAATAAAAATTTCTCATATGGACATGTTGCAATCATCGAATCCAAGGTTGGTTTTCCACACTTAAAAACAAATTATAAAGGAAGTTTGGTTTCTCAGCATTCAAATATTAACCGTGGATAGTTTTCAAAAAATAAATAATAATAATAACCATGGAGAATCTAACCATAAAAAATAAAAATAACCAGATTGTAGCGGAAGATTCATACCCACGTCACACATCTCTTTGACCCAAATATAGAGTCTTTTGGCCACTTAATAGTTAATACTTAATACAGTTATTTGGTATTGGCGGCAACAATTTATTCAGTTTACATGGATGTGAATTTTCGCATATTAAAAAAAAACATAGTTATGTGAGGAATAATAATTATAAAACATAATAATAAAAATTATATTAAAATATATAATTATAAAATATATAATTATAAAATTATAACCTTTGATTCATTTTTATATAATGGTGATATTTGTACATGATCATGTAATATTCTTTTTTTTGAGAAGGTCCATTTCCATTTTACATTCACTCTAGGTACTTCAAGGCAGGTGGATTGAGTGGAGAACAGTAGGTGGCACCTATGTAGCACCGATACTGATACGGGATACGAGACACGATATGACACGATACTCTAACGTGTTAATTTTAAAAAATATTAGATTTCGACACGTTAGGACACATTTTGATATTAAATATTTTTTTTAATTTATGTAATATATATTAAATTTAATACACAATAATTTAACAAAAAATGAAGTTAAACTTATAATACGCATCAATTTTGTAAAAAAATGTAAGATATCCCAAATATTTATATTAAACTCAATAAAACGATAATAGTAACCAACAAATCTAATAATTCGAAACAAAAGCGCAACGCAACGCAATCTTTAAAACTATTTTTGAGTCTCTACAACACATGTCGGAGTGTCGAAATGTCAGAAAATGTCAGAAAATATTAGACACAATACATCACACTTTTTAGAGTGTTCGTGTTTCATAGAATATAGTGCTACTTTATCTCTATAGGTTAGAACTTGTACACAGGAGTTCTATATTAATTATCAAACGCTATTTACACTTTATCAACTATTAAAATTTATAAAATATCATTTAATAATATTATTCTATTCATTGCTTTTGTATTTAATGGCACGTGGAACTTATTTCTAGTTTTATGTTTTAATCTAAAAGGGTGTATTACAAGAGTAACGATGATTTACCCTTCAGAGTAACAGAAAACTGAGTTAGGCTAAGGTTTCCGAATATTCTTTTTAATTTTAAGATTAGGATAAAAGAACCCCACTTTTGTTTGCTACTTTTTTAGGAAAAAAATGACATTTTAAATGATATATCTTATATCATTTTACTCTAATAAAAAAATATGAACCCATATTTCTATTTATTTTTAACTTTATTTTTCTAGCTCATCTCGTCTCTTTCTGATAATGAAATGATACATAATTTTTCCATTTTTTTTAACAACTTAATTCCCATTTTAGTATGTTTTTTTTTTGGAAAAATGTCTAACATTTTAAAAGATACAAGGTTGTGTCATTTTAAATGAGAAAAATAGATAAATCATGGGAGAGGGAGTGAGGGAAAAAATTTAAAAATATGGATCTCACTTATTTGTCATAGTGAAATAATGTAAAGTGTGTCATTTAAAACGATTTTTTTTTTTTGGTAAAACCATTTTAGTGAATTTAACTAGGTTCCCGGTCCGCAGACAGGTCAAAAGTTATCACAGATTTTCCTTCAGTACTACAATCTATTTCTATCATCAGCGACTATTGTCGTATAAAAAAATATTATGTTAGTATCTCATTTAATAAATCTAATTATGTAAGTAATTATGTGAAATATAAATTTTATTGAAAATATAATAATATATTATTAAATATAAATATAAATAATAAATATAAATATAAAAAATTTGCGCTAACAATACGTGAAAATTAAATTAAGAATTTTATAACATTAGTATCATGGAACAGCTAGTAGTTGCATTTAGAAGAAGTATTTTTGTTTGATTTTTAAGTGAAAATTGTTGCAAATATTTTCGTACTACTGGATGAGAAGCTCTGCAATCCGATCTGAAAAGTTGTGCCGGAGTACAAATGCAAGTAAATTATATGGTCACAAGCGAAGCTACATCAAGTAACTCATATCAAGTGGTGCTGTGAAAATTTTGTACTTATTTTTCCATTCGTAAATTTTAATTAAGCCTTACCTATTTAATATTATTAAAAATAAAGATGGATATAAAATCTATATATATAAATATATATATCTAAAAAAACAGAGAGGCTATAATGTCAGGAAATACATATTATAATGAATTAACTTAAATGTCCATAAATTTGAGGTGTTATATAAAATAAAATACTAAGAAATCGAGAAGCCACAATTTTTTTTTTTTCATAGCCTCAAATTTGTAACCGTATATATCCGCTTATATATTGTACATATACATTTTTTATTGTCAAAGTAACTTCTTGTGATTAAACAGTGGTTATTCATCATTGAAGTTATACTTTGGAAAGAAAAGAAAAAAACTATAATTATTAAAGGAAAAGTGTCTATCATTTTAAATGATGTAAAGTTGTGTCATTTTAAGAGAGAAAGAGATAGATAAAGGAGGAAAGAGTTGATAAAAAAAATAAAGTGTGTGTCTAACTTCTTTATAAAAGTGAAAGGATATAAATAATTATTAAAGTGATAAAGTTACAATGGAATCCACGAACCAAACTTATCATCATAAAAACCATGCCATAGCATGTGAACCATTAATTCATTATATCGCTAATAAAGGCATTGAAATCAGTTGCAGCAGACCCACCATGTGCCATTGCATGATGACATAACTGCTGGAGCTTTTCGGTTCTCTCCCTCATTTCCCTTGAAAGGTCACCATTCAAATCCATAAATTTCTGCAATAGGCTTGCAATTTCATCTTTATTTACCAAAGTATTTCTATTAACGTCTTCCTTCACCCTCCAGCCAACCTTCCAATCCTCTACAATCATCATACTGTCTAGTGGTTGGTCCATAATTATTGGGAATGTGAGAAATGGAACCCCGGCAAGAACACCTTCTTTTGTGGAATTCCACCCACAATGAGACCAAAAACCTCCAATAGCTGGATGAGACAACACTCTCAACTGCTCACACCATTCCAAAACTAATCCCATGTTCCCACAGATTTCTTTCAACCTTGAAGCCTCACTACGGGCCACCCATAAGAATCGAACCTTGTTTTCGCGCAAAGCAGCTGCAATCTCATCAATTTGAGCACTTGAAACCGAGAAAAAGCTTCCTTGCGAGATGTAAAGAACAGAACCAATGGGTTGTGCATCTAGCCACTCAAAGTAGTTATGGCTAGTCCCATTGGTGCTCAACAAAATGGGATTATTTCCTTCAACTTCAAGGCTAAAATAAGGTATGGCAGGGCCAATAATGTAAATGGGCAAAGACAACTCTGCTTTTAGGACATCAATGGCTCGCGGCTCGAGCTCATATATGGAAGTGAATAAAAGATACTGTGCTTTGTGAACCCATTTGATACCTTTCATGCTATATTGCAATTGTCGGGTGCTGCGGTGACTACCGTCGTTTAGAGGGAAATCCGCCAGGCGCATTGGGGAAATTCCAGGAATATAATTCACACGTTTGTCACCGTTTTCTGCCTTGCATCAATTAATTAATACATAAATAATTTCAATATCTACAAATATCATAATCAAAATCTCATACAATTTAAATAATTTTCTGATCTACCAAAAAAAAAATTAATAATAATTTTCTGAACCTAACAAAGAGATGATATATAAAAATTGAAGCATAAAAAATCAAGACCACCAAATGATATATATCCTAAATGGTTATATATAATAATTTTAGGGAAAAATATTTGTACATGACACAACTTATGATATTTCACTCTTAACAAGAGATGAGACCCACACTTTTATTTCATTTTATTTTTTATTTTTTTCTTTCTCGTGATCTATCTTTTTCTCTCAATTAAAATAACACAATTTTACATCCTTCTCCGTGATATATCTCTTTCTCTAAATTAAGATGACTTACATTTTCCCATAATTTTAACACTTTTTATTTAGATCTTGCTCAATTTTTTTATTTTTATTTTTTCCCCTTTAAAGAAGAACCAAAAATAAACATGCAATTCTATTCAAAAAATAAAATGAAAATATATTAATTTAGTGTTTTATTATTTGTATTCTCATGTTGTTTACCTGACAAGTTCACGGGGTAATGACCATTTTGTTCCAATAGGTGATGGTGAAGGAGCACGGAGAAAATTGACGCAGACATTGTCCAAAACGACGCCACCGGAATATTCCTTCGGTTTCCGACAACGACGACCCAGTACAAGAGAGTATCATATAAAATGATAGTAGGTGGCATCCGAAGCCGGTCGAGTAGCTGTTCAAAGGGTGCTTCCATCTTGGTCATGACAGCTTCCATGAATGCGGGGTGGTCGTGTCCGCGAATCAGCTCCGACGGGACAACGTTGGGGATTGAGCGGAGCCGAATGTTGTCAGGTTTCGGATCGGATCCGATGAAGCCGAGCCATTCTTCGGTGACGACAAAGGTTACGAGGATGCTACTGTTTTTGGAGACCATTAGCTTGCAAGAGTTCATCATTGGGTTGATGTGGCCGCGAGCAGGGTAGGGCATGACCACCACATGGCAAGCAAAAGTCTGTGGAGCTTCCATGTGAATTGGGGAGAAATGTTGATGAAATTTTGGGAAGAAGATGAAGTTTAAGGTTGAAACTTAGAAAGCATATCCCTATGCTTCATAACTACGCACAATTTGGTAATGCTTATTTTGTATTGGAATTCATGGGTTTGTTTGATTTTTTTTTTTTAATATAGATCTTGAAAACTGAATTTAAAATATGAGAATTAAAAAACTCGTTTGAATATAATTAATTTTAAAGTTGAAAAAATGAAAAGAAGTTAGACTTATTTTTTTTGGTATCCAGAAGTTAGACTTATTTATTAAAGTGTGATCAATGAATTTTCATAATTATAATATGTAATTGCAAAGCAATTTAAAGTTAAAAAGAAGTTAAATTTATTTATGAAAATACCATTAATAAATCTTTAAAATGATAACATTATCATTACAAAAACAATAAAATGAGATCGAAAACATTTTTTGAGAATATTTATAAATTGTTCCCTAATTTTAGTTTTAAATACTAAATAATATTTACTACTTTCGGGGTTATTTGTCTAATGTTCATCGAAACGACGTCGTTTTGGGTTGAAAAATTTAAAAATTAGATTGATAAAAACCATTATAACCCTGAAATAAATTAAAATTATAAAATACCATAATTTCCGTCCCAAAATGACGTCGTTTCAATGAACATTAGATAAAATTGTCTAAAATAATTAAAAAAAAAATAAACCCTTTAACAAAATAACCCTTATCAAATAATTGGTTTTTCTAAGAGCTTATAAAAAATTATTGGAAATAGAAATCAAAGAGGTCCATACTTCTAGTTTTAGTGAATCCATGGAGGTGTGTCTCTCGTAAAAATTTATAGTACTATGATCATAGGTACAATGAATTAATGAGAGTGTGTCATATCAATTGATACTTTTAGAGAAAAAAAAATTTAGTATTTTACATTATACATTTCCAAAAATGCATACTGTGAAATCTCCCTCACACCCAATAATCTGTACCGTCGTCATACTGAAAATGCTCTCGTGTCTCTCATGACATAAGTTGTGGTGGTTAAGGAAAGTGAAAATTATATAAAAATTGGAAAAGTGAGAAAATAATAGGAATAAAAAAAGGAAAAAAAATAATGTTATGAGGAGTAGCACCAAAAAATTCAGTGGTCCTGTAACATATTAAATATTTCCATGGTTAAGGCTCAATTGTCGAAATACAAGGTGGATTTTAATATGAATTATGTTTATCTCATTTTACGCGAGATAAATAATTTTCACACACACACAAAAGGGTTGGGTCCCACCACTCTTTTTTCTCTCTCCTCTTATTTATGGGTCCCACTTATACTTTTATTTTTATAAAATGAGGTAATATTTTTCCTACAACATAAGAAAAATATATCCCTTTTAATATATGCAGTGACTAGGGGTAATAACCCTAAAAAAATAAATTAAAATTAGCCAACCCGAGCTAAAAAACAGCTCAGCGGGTTACTCTTTTTTTTTTAAGGGTTATGTTTGCTTAACTGCCCATTTCATTGATGTCAACGAAAGCTGAATAATAAAATTATTTCCTTCCGTCTCATGCCTCCTCCTCATACTGGATTTGAATTGACTCATAAAATACTTGGTTTGTTAAAGGAATGGGGCATACAGAAGAAGATTTTTACCATTATTTTGGATAATGACTCTATGGTTGGTGGTTATTTATGCAAAAATTATTGTTATATGATGGGAAATTTTTTCATGTGCGTTGTTCTGCACACATATTGAATTTGATTGTTCAAGATGGATTGCATTGAACAAATTGGTGGTGAGAACATTATCCATTAGGCAATCAATAGTTTTGGCAGTGTTGATAATTTTATACAGCAGAACAAACCACAAAAATTAAATTTTTTGAGCCAACCCGCGAGCCAATATTTTGAGCTAACCAACCCGCGAGCCAACCCACTTCATTTCGAGCTAACTCGTTTTTTTGAGCCAACCCGCGAGCTTTTTTACGAGCCAACCCGCGAGCTGATTATCGAACTAACCCGCGAGCCAACCCTAACCCGGCTCGGGTCGAGCCGAGTTGGATTTTCTGGCTCATTTTTTTTTTCGAGCCAACCCGACCCGACCCGTTTTTTTCGGGCTGATTGCGGGTTGGGCCGGGTTGGCCCGTTTTGCCAACCCTAGCAGTGACAATCTTCCGACTCGAATACAAGAATAAAAAATTCATTTCTTATATCAGAATAATATTTCTGCTTTTACTGCAGATAAGTTATCTGCATTTACTCCAAAAACGACTTCGTTTTGGGATTAAAAATTAAATAATTATAATCATAAATACTATAATAACCATAAAATAAATTAAAATTATAAAAACACCATGATTTTCACCCCAAAACGACGTCGTATTAGGCTTACTGCAAATAACTGCAGAAAAAATGAACCCTTCTTATATTAGTGTTTATTTTCGTATAATTTAATAGATTAAAATAGTTAAATATAAGAAAACAAATACAAATATAAGAAATAAAACTATTTATTTTTGTATTGGAATCAAAAAGAGAATTGTTTGACCCTAAAAACAGCCTGCATTTGTTTATGTACTTCTCTTTTATATGTCACGAGATAACATCTCATATACCATAAACACAGCAAGTGAAAGGATAGCTACATATTAAAAAAACAAAAAGGATATAACGAATTTTGGTGTCTCACAACACGAGAAAATTATCACATATTTCATGAGAAAATAGTTTTATATAGCTGAAGTGTGAATATAACTAGATTTAATGTTGAAAAGATTTTATTTATGAAAGTGTAATCAATAAGCCTTCAAATTTACAAAATTACCACCTCAAAAATAATAAAAATAATAATAATTAATTTTTGTGAAATCTCTAAGCTATTCTCTAATTTTGTGAAATCTCCTCATCTAGTAATGATCCATATATTTCGCCACCTTGGTAACAATTTTCTTGTTGGGTTAATTAGGGGGATCTTACAGCAGAGGAGAACTACACAGTCATTGGGAAAAGCAAAAATGTGAGCTCGACGTCACGTCACGTCTTAACCTAAAACCTTAATGCGTTAGATTTATGGATCTTTGTATTTACACGATTCTCGCTTAAGTCATTCTGAATCAATATGAGATTTCATTGTTCGCACTTGTATTCTCAATATTCAATCCCACATTCACTTCTCTCAAATGGAAACTTCTTTTGTAGCCATGGGATTACATCAAAGGCCGACTACACTCAATAAGTCCTTCACTAAAATGAGTTTGGATGACTAACAACCCCCCCCCCCCCCCCATGTTACCCAAACTAATCACGATACGCTCCCGAATATTTTTTTTTTGTAAAACGCTTTATGTCACATCTAGTTACTTCCATAACAAGCTGCAGGCAATAGTTTGACCAATTATTTCCCCCATAAATCTTATCAATACTCCAAAACAAATATCAGAATAGACTCCAGACTAAATTGATCCACTTTAAAAAATTTTAGGGACCTCGAGACTAATTTTTTTGTAAATGATTAAAATATGGACCATATTATTTGTTAGAGAATTAAAAAAATATTTACTTCTAATATATATTGAAACAAGAGACAAATAAAGATCTGCAATGATGATGAAGAAGAAAAAAAAACTGAAAAAAAAGATGTTTATGGCACTTTGCGGGCATTTGCCCGTGGGTCCGCCAATGCCATAGATGCCATGCAATGGCATGTGAGTGATTAATTCATTGAAAAAATAACTGTATTATCTCCAACGGAAAAGTAACATTGTAAGAAGAAGAAAAACAAAAAATCGCAGTGAATTGTTATATTGTGTTGCACCGTATACATTTCAATAAAAATTTGGCATAGAATAAGGGCATTCGTAGAAATTGGCAAAGAGAGATTTCCTCCTCAGTCAACGGAAATAACAGGATTGATGGAGAGACTTGTACAGAATTTTTTATTTCATTTTATGTATGTATATTCATCCCAGCAATAGGTTAATCAAACATTTGTATAAAAGCATGAATTCCGCTCGTATTCTTCAATTTCCAAAGTAGAGTATCTCTGTCAAAATAATACGAATATTCCAGCAACTTAAAATTCAATAAATAACGTGGTCTACAAATATAATTGGGATCGAGGAGTACATCATCTGCTAGATGTTTATGGCATTAATGTAGTCTGCATTATATCGCTAATAAAGACGTTGAAATCAGTTGCAGCTGACCCACCATGTGCAATTGCATCATGACATATATCTGCTGGAGCTTCCTGGTTCTTTCCCTGATTTCCCTTGAAAGGTCACTATCCAAATCCTTAATTTCTTTAATAGGCTTGAAATTTCATCTTTCTTTACTTTTAACGTCTTCCTTAACCCTCCACCCAACCTTCCAATCCTCTAAAATCATCTTACTGTCCAGTGGTTGGTCCATATATATATATATATATATATATATATATATATATATGAAAAAATGTTTATTCTTTTAAATTACACAATTTATATCCTTTCACTCGTACAGATAAAAAAGATCAACCACTATTTATTTATTTTTTTGTCATATCTCTCCTCTTTTATCTATCTCTTTCTTTCTCTTAAAATAATATAATTTTACATCCTTTAAAATGACACACACTTTACCTATATATATATATATATATATATATATATATATATATATATAGGGTTTTATAAGAGTTATGATGTAGGAAAAGTGATTGTGTAATGTTATAGAGATTCGTTTTGCATGCCAGAGTTTTTATTTTTTTTGCTGCGGGCCCCACAAAATGTTGTGAGTGTAGGAAAGTTTGTCTGGTCATATTATATGATAGATGATAAACCCATATATATATATATATGAGAAAAATGTTTATCCTTTTAAATGACACAACTTATATCTTTTCACTCTCACAAAGAGTCAGGACCCACAAATTTATTTATTTTTGTTAACTCTCTTATCCATCTCTCTCTCTAAAATGACATATATATATATATATATATATATATATATATATATATATATATATATATTTTATAATTCTCATTCAACATGAGAATTCAAATTTTCCTACCCGCCCTTAGATTTCCGTGCTGACATGGGTCCTACATATAATTTTTTTAACACATGGGTCCCACATGCTTTTTATATCTACAACATAAGATTTCCTCCATCCATTAAAAACCCTATATATATATATATAAAAAAGTGGTGTAGAACTTTTTATGTACAACATTTTGTGGGGCCCACAGCAAAAAAAAAAAAAATCTGGCACGAAAACGAATCTCTATAACATAACACAAACACCTTTCCTGTAAATTTATAAAACATATATATATATATATATATATAACTTGGTCAATTTTTGTTTATTTTTTTTCCTTTAAAGAACAACTGAAAAGAAAAAAATACAAATATATTAGTTTAGTGTGTAGTACTTGTGTTCTCATGTTACTGGTTACCTGACAAGTTCACGGGGTAATGACTATTTTGTTCCAAAAGGTGATGGTGATGGTACACGGAGAAAATAGACGCCGGCGATGTCCAAAACGACGCCACCGGAATATTCCTTCGGTTTCCGACAACGACGACCCAGTACAAGAGAGTATCATATAAAATGATTGTAGGCGGTATCTGAAGCTGGTCGAGTAGCTGTTCAAAGGGCGCTTCCATCTTGGTCATGACAGCTTCCATGAAGCCGGGGTGGTCGTTTTTTATTTTTATATCAGTATAAGTTATCCTACCCATATGTATATAATTAGGAATATATTTTTTGAATCATGCATTCATCTTCTACCATACACAAGCTTGGTTTAGGCATTGTTAGAATGAAAAAAAAAAATCATAATCAACTAACCAAGTAATGTTTAATAAGTGGATTAGATTGAACATTTTATTAATTAACCTAGAATCTTCATAACACATCTCAAAGTATATAAAAAACCTAATTGTATCAAATCGAGACAAATATCGGTGCAATTGTAATTTAAACAAGTCAAATTTTAGAAATCAACACATAGATCGAATTGAAATGAATTTTTTTGAAGAACAACCAATTTGGTACAAAGAACCAATTTTTTTTTATCCCAAACTAATTCGGTTCAGTTTTATTTAAAACCAGTTCAGGTCGAACCTATTCTAAAAAATAAAATAAAAAATAAAGTAATAAAAATAAAGATAAAAATAAAAAAGCCACTAAATAATAATTATAGAGAAAATAGAAAAAAAATCAATTTATGAATGAAAATAAGTTCAGTTTATGAACTAATTCTTAAAAATCAGTTCGGTTTAAGAAGTGCTTGTTAAAAAATCAATTATTTTAAGTGCAATTGAACTCAGTTCATTGCAATTTTTTGGTTCTTTTGTGAACCCTAATCAAGATAATAATACCTCCATTAAACTATATCTTTAACTTGAATTATTCAAAAAAAAAAAAATTGTTTAGTTCACTATAAAGCGGGAAAGAATGTCAGACTGAACTGCCAAAATTAAATTAATATTAAAGTTTACACCGCAAAGTTTATCTGAGATAGTTGCTGCAAGCTGAAAGAAATATGTTAAAAATAAATAAATTAAAAACAAAAGGAAATTAACTAGAGTAGTATGAACTATGAAGTTCTTTTGGATTATTTGATTGAGGAGAGATATTCTTATTAGTAAAAATTTTTAGTAATAACTTATTACCTATCTAATCACCATTAGATCAACATTTTCTCTTTTTTCAAAAACTTTTTAGCATTCTCTCTTTGAATCAATGATGATTAGATAGGTAATAAGTTAGTAATAAAAAATTTTGATAGTAAAAATATTCTCCCTCTGTTTATTTTAGAATCGAACCTCAGCCTGGCCGCTTTGTTTGCGTAGCATCCTCTCACCATCTTCGTACGAAATCATAAACCACTTTTGTATCAACAGAAAGAAAAAAGATAAAGAAAAAGAAAAGCATAGGGTATATCCAACTAGTGAACCTTGTGATTAAGATTTAAGTTCATCACTAGGCGACAATCATATACCATAATTTATTTAATTTTTTATTTCATATCATAGACCATAGTACCAAAAGAATGGACCTCAGAAAGTCCACAATACATAAAATTCCAAAATTAATTTTTTCAATTAAAAAAATGCATCCAGAAATTAGAAACAAATGTCTTGTTTTATTTATAGAATTAATATTTTTTATGTTATAGGAGATAATTTTATCTCCTAACATAAAAATGTATAGAACCTATATAAAACCATGTAAAGAGAATGAGCTCCAAACATTTTTATATATGTATAGGAGATGAAATTATTTCCTAAATTATCAAAACATTAACCCTTTATTTATACATATGATTTTTTTTTCTTTCAAATTCAATAGAAAGTGAAAGATAATTTGAATGGATAAATGCAAGAATATTTGAATTGAAATTAATTAAAAATAAATGTACAGAAGTGGACTTAGATATTTTGGGAGATATTTTGGGTTTGGGATCTTTCAATTCTGTCGAGTAACCTCAATGTCTCTTCACAAAGCGACCCTACAACCAAAAATATCAGAAAAGTTGTTTTCATTACAAAACAAAGTGACCCGAATGGCTGAAAATGAAAAGTAACAGGAATATCTCCAAAAAAGAAAGAAAGAAAAGTAACAGAAAATATAAAAAGTGACCTTGATTCTGGGTCTTTTATCAGCGTTTAGTTTCCGAACTTGGTATCTTATCTTCTTGGAAAACAATCTGTTCTGGCGCTTCTCTTTGTACCTAAGAACACTTGCTTCCCTTCTTGTTCTCTCTTCTTCCAATATTGGCACTTCTCCCATCTAAACACAGTCATCATAAAGCCTTATATTCTTCATGTCTACCCTTTAGTAGCAATGATATAGCAAAAATAAAATCTATTCTAGCAAATTAATTCAATTTCATGTGAGAAATTTAAATAAAAATATAACATTGGAGTCATCCAAAATAAATATATCACTCAAATCCTGTAACTAAAAAAACTACCTATCAAAGATTGTACCAAAAGTAACCTCAAGTAAAAGCAAGACTAATAGTCATAGGGGCATTAAAGAAATGGGTTTACACCCTTCAATTTTTGTGCTATGGATCTTATATATAATTTTTTTCTAACACATGGGTCCCACATACTTTTTATCTCTATAACATGAGAATTCAATTCTTCTGAGAATTATAAAACCCTAAAAGAAATTGAAGAAATGCTACTTACAATTGCAAACATGCATTGAAAAAACAACATTGGAAAGTGAAAAATATTACAGAGGGGAGAAGCTTATGACTGTGAAGATTGGATGATGAGTACTGACATAATAGCCATTATTGTTGGCCAATGAAAGAGAACAATCTTCAGCCCATAGAGAACCACGGTCAGACCATGCATCCAAAACATCTTGATAGTTCAAGTTCAAATTCAAAGCCATCATCTTTTCTTCATTATCCACTTCCCAAAACCCAACAACTCTCTTTATCTGCTGCTCTCTGAAAAGGTACTTGCTTTTGTTCTCTGTTGCCTGCACTTTCCCTTCATCATCTTCTGGTTCCACTTCAATGGAACAAAATTCCTCCCTTTCCATGAAATCCCAATGAAGCTGAACACTACAAGTTTCCTGTGATGGTTGTAATTTTTGTTCTTCTTCAATGCCCAAGACCCCTTCGAGTTCCCCCAACATACTGAAATATTCATCAGCATAAGCTTCTTTAGAATTGGGTAATATGGAGGTGATAGAATTTGGCACTTCTTGTTCTTCTGCCTTTGGGCTTCTAGGCAATGAAGTGTATCTCATCTTATCTCTCCAAAGCTATTTCTCTCTCTATCTCTATCTCTGTCTTTCTCTCACCTCTGGACTCTGTATTTGCATAATAATGCATGTAATACAACTATCTCACGAAGAAATAGGGATGCTATATGTACCTTTTACCAAAAAAGGGATGCTATATGTAAGTTAATAAATAATAAGGAATAATTTATAGAAGATAATAATTTTTTTATATAAAATATAAAAAAATTATTATCTTCTATATTCATATTTTTAAATGTGTTTCATATTTTTTTTCTCTCACCTCCAATTCTTTTCTATTTTTTATTTATTATTTGAGTAGAGGACAATATATTTTTTATATAACATAAGAAAAGTATTACTTTTTATAAAATTAATGTATAACAATAATAACTAGTCATTAAGAGTAGATTAATAATGGCTGACTAGACTAAATTATGTAGGTTCATAAATTTAAACCTCAATGTTATAATTGCATTAAATAATAATGATAACAAGAAATGACCTAATAATACGTGTTACTTCAACGATCGAAAATAAATTTTTCAAAAAAAAGAAAGAAAGATATTTTTAAGATAAAAAGTCTGAAGTAAAATTAATTAATAGATTGGCTGTATTAATAACTAAAAAATGTTCAAATAGCTTAATTATGAATTTTATATCTCATAAAGCATGAAGAATAAAATTTTAAGGATGTTATCTCAAATCGGAACTTAATTGACTAAATTTTTTTAAGGAATAATCAACACAAATTTAGATAACAACTATTTTGATTGAGGATCAGTCAATTTTAATCACATAAAGCATGAAGAATAAAATTTTATATCTCATATACAAGTCTGACTAAAGCTTGTAAAATAGGTCTAATTTGACATATCGACCTTTTAATCAGTCAATTTTAGTTTATTTGTCGTAATTATTAACTTGTAACTCGATATGTATTAAATGAGTTAAAACGAATCGGTGCAGGGCACATGGATTGATTCATCTAACAAAGAAACTCATGATACTTCAGGCCGAATCATGATTTGATATTCCACTTATTTATATATATATATATATATATATATATATATATATTATTGAAGAGAATGAATTGGTATTTTCAACACAATTACAAACGTGAATCAGCATGACAATTTTGAAAAAAAAAATTACTAGACTGCCACACCAACAGTAAGTTTTTCCAAAATGTCATGCGGCATAATTCGCTACACAGTGTAGCGAAATATGCTACGTCAAAACAAAAAATGTCACATGTCAAATTTTAAGAAATTCGCTACCCTATGTAGCGAATTTCTCAAAATTTGACATGTGTCATTTTTGGTTCTGTGCGTCCTGACGTGGCATATTTCGCTACACTGTGTAGCGAATTACTTGCATACATAATTCGTTACACTGTGTAGCGAATTATGCCGCGTGACATTTTGGCAAAATTTACTATTGGCATGGCAGTCTGATAATTTTCTTGACCAAACGTGACACTTTGGTCATTATCCCGTGAATCAATCCACCTTATCTACTCGACTGCTCGTGACAATTCCAAATTTACAAATAATGCAATCTATAGGGCGGATGTTGTGCAAAATGTTTAATTACCGTGTTATTTACTTATTTTAAATGAAACAACAAGTTATATAAACTATATGTGTCTTTCAAATTAATGAAAAGTAGGAGTTTATAATTCTCATGTGTGTTAGAAAAAATTGTATGTAGGACCCATGTCAGCACGGAAATCGAAGGGTGTGTAGGAAAATTTAAATTCTCATGTTGAATGAAAATTATAAAACCCATAATAGCATTAATACATAGGTGGCTTAGCCTGCCGACACTTTTTTTTTTTAATTTTATTTATTGCCTAACAAATTTATTTTTGTATAGCTAAGATCATTAGATTTATTGTTATAAATATTTAAAAAATAAGCATCTAAACAAAATGAACAATCAAATTGCGATAAATAAAAGTTCATCTATGAGAAATATTACAAAAAAATCGGGTCAAACTAGATAATTTTTGAATGACAATAGGACAAAGTTAATACAATGACATCTACATTTATATCAAAAGATCAAAATTTAAATAAAATGCACCGATATACTATTAAGATTTGCATGAGACAAATAAATGGATTTCCTTTTTTTATCCAGGCAACACATAGGTAATATACTAGTTTTAAATGAAACCACAAGTTACATAACCATATGTCTTTCAATTTAATGAAAAGGATGAGTTGTATATTCTTATAATAGCATCAATACACAGTTAATTGTTGCATGATTGCAATTTGCAAACCATGCACGACGATGTTGCATGATTTTATTATTTTTTCTACACTAACATATGTTGCAGTTTTATACTCATGCACATTACATGTAGTACTTATATCTACCGAGGATAATGGATTGGCAGCCTATTTAATTGGACTAATTAATAACATTGATCTGGCATGTGACGTTCTATTCAAAAAAGAAAAAAAAATGAAAAATCGTTGAAAAAGGTGAAAAACAAAATGTAAGAATTGACCATAATAAGGAAAGATGCTGCCATGCTGGGCAGTGTGAAGGAAATAAAAAAATTCAGCGAACTTTTTTATCAGATATCAAATGGTAAATAGTTTTTGACAACACTGGAGGATTTTTCTCATAATCTTTAAAAAAATTATAATTGCTGCTTAAGATAAGAAAAAAAAAAGGAAATATAATTAGAGAGATAAAATTAATAAAAAAAAATAAATTAACTATTACGAAGACACCTGTAATTTCCTTACAAGTTTATGATATCTAGATGAGTGGCTACATCTGCATAACTACATAAACCTATATGCACTTTCAAAGTTTCGATAGAGTTATGTAAATATAAAATCAGTTTACCGAATAATAAAAATATAAAATCAGGTTCACGATATACGTAAAAATATGTCTACCATCCAAAATATTTTTATTTAAATTATAAATATGTATATTATATAACCTTAAGTGCCTGACATATTGTCATGTTGAATATTACTATGTAACGAATTCATATTTACACAAATCTTCAATTGCCTATCTTTCATGCATAATTTTTCAAACGTCTAATATGATTGTTTATTATACAGTTTTCCTCCTTGAATTGGAAAGTGAAATAAGCTGGATACTTGCACTTTAGCTTATTTAGCCTAGAGCTTTCAATATGGGTTCTGCCTGTAAGCCAAAATCGTGGGTTGGTTAGATAGTCTTGACCCGGCCCACTTAAGTGTGTTCAGGCTGTTTTGACGTGGTATTTTTTCATAAAGAAAAAAAGAAACCCCCTAAAAAAAAAAAAAAAACTTGTGGAAACTAGCCTTTTGATTATGAGTAAGTCTCACTAAGGAAGAGAAAGATAGATTCGGAAAAACTGAAACTACGGAGACTACAGGAACACATTTCAATTGAAAATAAGCACAGATAATAATACATATATACAAGCTTAATGATTTATAACCATTTTCAGATATCCACAAAATTATATGCGCTGTAACTGGGTAAATTCTTTCAGAAAAAAATGTGATATGTTGCAACATTAAATTCTTTTCCTTTCTATTCTTTCAAAAACAAGACATCACTGGAAGCCTATCTAGGCATTTGTGCATGTTGCATGTCATAAGGATGATGTAATGTTGCTCCAGATGCATATTGAGGATGAGCATCAACCCCAGCTTGGATCTGAAAAGTTTAGCAGATTAAATATTTATCCTCCAAGCATTGTTTTATTAAACATGCGAAGAATATTCAACATGAAAACAAGATATCCAATTTCGTGCATACATTTAGCAAACGACTACTCATAGGATAGGACAGCAAGTTTTTCTTATCAAGAAATAAGATGACTTAGAAAAATGGAAGAAAGAAGAGAGGAAGCCCTTAAGGAATTGAATCAACCTTTCGGCTTAAAAGAAACACGGGGAAAAAACTCAGCAAATACCAATTTGTAAACTTCTATTACTGTCTGTTCTCAGAACTAGGTAACAGTTAAGACTTCAAATAATTATGTTAACAAACATTACCTTGTTCTTTTTTTCTTTTCTTTTTTTAATAATAATAAAAAAGAACAACCTTTACATTGAAGCATAATTAGGATTGCTGCCTTTTCTCCCTCAATCAAGTAAATAGTGGATGATCATATATCAGATGCAGACTCCTCTTAAGGGTTCTTTTGATGTAATTTGACAACATGATTACCTCTAAACAAAGTGCTGAGTAACATATTGCCATACATACCTGATGCATGCCATAAGAATCAGGAGGGTATGCCATTCCTCCATATCCCATCTCAGGATTGTCATAGTTTGCAGGATATCCAGGACCTGCATAGAAACAACATGACGGATTTAATTACAAATTTTAACAAAAAAAATTCAAGTGTACTTCTCTTATATCCAGTAAGCACTTCAAGATGAATGACCAATAAAGTCAAATTACTTGGGTTTGCAGCTGCAGCAACCGCAGCCCTTGCTCTCTTCTCTGCATTAGCCAGCTCAGCACGTAACTTTTCAACCTCACGGGACATAATGATTAAATTGTTATCCATTGCCCGCCCGTGCTCAAGGTTACTAGCGTGTGTCTTCTTCTCAAATTCAATAGCTTTCCTATATGCATCAGTAAATGTGAGTTTAAATCATTGATAATATTTCATACTTTGTGGTGACTTTTTCCCTAGCATCTGACTAGGTTCAGGAAAGATCACACTTCTAACAGTTCAACCATAGCATATAAATACATGATAGTGTAAAAGAACCAAAACTCATAGCATTAGTCTCTGACATTATAAACTAAACAAGAATTAGAAATTTTTCTATATATCTTCCAATTGATATAAATGAGAACAAATATAACAGTTTCAAAACTAACATTGCAAAGGGCCTCTTTGATGTTATGAATTAAAATGCATATCCATTATTAAGTTATCTTGGTATTACCTATTGGTAGTGTCATATAACAATAATAACCAAACTCTATCCCAGTAGATGGGGTCAGCAACATTGATAGACACCATTAGGCCCAATCAAAAAAATCAAAATTTCATTAAGAGCAAGAACCCATACTACTGTGTTTAGTCAGGAGAACCTCAAGTGCCACAAAAATCGTCTTTGGTAGGCAGTCTTACAATGCATATTTGAAGAGTCTGTTCACACAAGGCGAAACCTGTGACCTCAATGGGGAACACATTAACCGATTTGCCAAAGGCTACCTTTCAGCACATCGAGTGTAAGTTGTCCATAATTTTATCCA
Organism: Gastrolobium villosum; assembly: GCA_032173675.1. Lineage (NCBI taxonomy): Eukaryota > Viridiplantae > Streptophyta > Magnoliopsida > Fabales > Fabaceae > Gastrolobium > Gastrolobium villosum. Next base: position 186,978 of record JAVKPL010005007.1, on the reverse strand, counting down.
GAGACCAAAAATACATATTGCAATAAATATCTAAAAGCTTCGAGATTAATAATTGTTCTCACATCACAATACCAGCAGAGCAAGTTCTCACATTTCAGAAACACTAACCCCAATTTATACATCCATTAGAGATTGAAAAGAGTACGTTGAATATCAATTTATACAAAATCAAAGCCATTATTAACACAAACGATGCTAAAACTGTGACACAAACAAGCAATTAAAAAAACAGAATACCTTCCTCGTTGAATCTCATGGCGCATGGCCTCTATATCAGCCTTGATCGGAGACACATACTGTGACTCGGCGCGTGCCCTCGCGAGGTCGTTCTCGATCGACTGCAGCTCTGAAGCTATCTCCTTTCGCGACGCGGCGAGCTCCTGTACATCTGCCCGCACCTGATCGAGCTCGGAGCTCATTGCGGCGATGGAGCGGACCTCGGCGTCCATTTTGAGCGATTTCTCGTAGATCTCGCGAACCTCGGCATCGCGCTCGGCCTTAACGTCGGCGGCAGCGGCGGTGAGACTGCGGAGCTCCTGCTGGGTGACAGCGAGGTCTTGCTTGATGGCGACGTGGGCGGCGGCGAGGCGCTGGTTGTCTAGGAGGAGGGACTGGATCTCGCGGTGGCGAGCGATGAAGCGGTCTTCAAGGGCGGCGACCGGAAGGGCCCGGACGGCGGGGGAGGAGGAAGAATGGGAGAGAGAACGAGAGGACCCTAGATGCTTGCGCCCTGCCATTTGCACTCCTCTTCTCTAACTATGAGCGCCAGTTTGTTTTGATTTCATAGACACACTCACACACGAAAGGAAGTGAGTAACTAGTGTGTCTGTGTGTGACTCACCTTTTTCATCCTTTACTACAATTTAACACATTATGAATTTATCAACACCAAACTAAGATTAAATGTTACTATTCTTATCGCCATCTATCTATTCTAAAGCAAAATTATTTGTTGCTCAGTTTATTCCCGTGTCAATTTCTCATACATTCTCATGTTTGTGCTCACACTATTTCAACTTAAATATTTTTATCTTTTAGAAGCATTTTGAATTATTTTAAAATTATTTTAGATTTATTTAAGTTAAGATTGTAATTAATTCATTTTTGTGAAAGTAATGTAGCTTTAATTGTAGTTAAATTTTTCAATGCAACAACATCTCACTACCTTATGCTTGGAAAATTGTGGGCTTATTCATTTGGCTGTTTTCAAGAAATATTTTTAATCCATTGAGTGATGCTTTTAAAATAATGCATTGAGTTTTTGTATAAATAAGAAAGTGTTGTTTTTTCTTTTTTATGCTTGGCTGAGTATTTTTTTTCTTCGTTTGTGTGTGTGGGGTTATTCTATTAGTATCATTTTCGATTTCTTTATTAACAAACGTTGTTCTGATGACATACTTTTGATTACATCTTTTTGTAGGGTTATTTTTTGGAGCAATACCTCGAAGAACACGTGCTTCCATTATATTTTTGTATAAATAGGGAAGTGTTGCTTCTTCTTCTTTTTTGGCTGCATGCGTTTTTTTCATTCGTGTGTTTAGGGGTTGTTCTATTGGTATCATTTTCAGTTTTTATTTCTACATAGTCTTACCTATTATTTGTGTATTTATAGTTTTCTATTTTAATAGCAACGAGGCATTTGGTATGACCAAGCTTATCAAACTATGTTCTCACTTCATTTGTTTGTGATGATGAAGTGCTATTTTGTAAGTTCCGGCCAACCATGCATATTGCGATTTAGGAGAGAATTTATTGTGGGGCGGAACCAACATTTTTTAGGTGGTCCCTTAGTGTAAATATGAGGGTAAAATTGGAAAAGAAGAAAAATAGCATGGGTAAAAAGGAAAGAAAAAATGAGTGTTATGAGAGGGAGCACCAAATCATTGGATGATCTGGAGCATAAAAAATATTTCCGCAATTTAGAAGGTCCCAATTCGACTAGCCCGAATAGTTATGATGGGTGTGCCTTTGGGAAATATCTTTTATGGTCCAGGGACCACCCAATAATATGATGCTCCCTCTCACAACATCAAATTTTTCTTTCTCGTTTTACCCCACTACTTTTGCTCATTTTCACTTTTACCCTTACATTTACACTAAGGACCACCAAAAGAACGGTGGTCCCGGACAACATTAAATAATCTCGTGCCTTTGGTACTTGGAATCTCAAGTGAGACTCAGAAAATTAATGTACCAATAATGAGGCACAAGGAACACAATCGAAGAACGAATGCTATTATAGTAACCCTGCATCCTAGAGCAGGAACTACATCTTTGCCACAGATATATGAAGCTGAAATTGTGATAAATTCCCATCTACCTTGGGCTAAAGAGTTAATTCGCAAATGGAAATGGACCTTTTATGTTTGGATGTCTTTGTATGTCTACATTATGCTACTTATGTTTCTTTGTTATAAACCACTCATCTTTCTTATGACACCAGAGTATTCCAGTGATCATAGGGTAACTGAACTCACAAGGGAAGAAGAACCTATTGCATTACAAATAAGAGAATTAGAAAATGTAAGTGAGCCTTCTGAGTTGTTGAGGAGATGGAGACGAATCAGAAACAGGAGAAAAAATATCCTCTCACGTATTGGTGTGCCAGAAATCTTTGGTTCATCAGCTTCAAGCATTAGCTTGATTAATAGAGAAGATGTAACTGTCTATGGAATATGATGTTGAGGACTCTGAAGCCGTGAGCATGGGTTAGAGGGTTATTATTATTATTTTTATTTTTGGTAATCTGTTATTTTTATTTTTAGTTACACTATTTGGAAAGGTTGATAAATTTGTCTAGGAGTATATGCATGTATGTGTGGTTAATAACAAGTTTGTGAATAAGCCCATCATAAATGTAATCATATTTTCATCTTTTTTATAAAAAAAAAAAAAAAAAATTGAGAAGAAAATGATGAAATAAAAACATCAATTCGTAATATGTATTTAATATAGATTTAAATAAAAAATTTCTATTTTTTTATTAAAATATAATTAATCAAGTTTTCAAGCTTTTTCGATTTTTGTTAAAACTGAAAACAGGAATGACTTTTAGCGATTAACGAACGACAGACGCCGACAATTTTTTTTATTTTTTTCCTCCGAGCATCGCACACTGCACTAGTTAAAAGTTAATGAGGATAAATGTTTGTCAAACCTCAAGTTTTTTTTTTTTCATATACCCTAACCTCAAAATCTTTAACAATATATAAATATATCATCAGGTATAAAAATCATTTAAATTAAATTCATTAAATTCAAGTTGACTGATTCTCAGTAACCATGTTAAACATCTTTAAGAGTCACTAATTCAGAATTATTATCAAGCTATTTTAATTATGGGAAAAATGTTTATCATTCTAAATGACACAACTTATATCCTTTCACTCTCATAAAGAGGTGGATCCTACACTTTTTTTTTGTCAACTCTCTCCTCCTTTATCTATCTCTCTCTCTTAAAATGACACAACTTTACATCCTTTAAAATGACACACGGTTTACCCTTTAATTACACAATAACACAATATGTAAAAAAAAATATTAAAAAAATAATCTAATATAAATATATTTATTCTCTATACATGCCCATTTTCTTTTGTTATACATTCCTTTTTTATTTTATTTTTTGAATTATCAGTGGCAAATCATATGTTTAAATAGCATTAGCTCACCATAACGGCATGTTTACCTCTGGCTTCATACACTTGTATGTTTACTTCTGGCTTCATACACGTGTATAAATCATTTTTAAGAGGTTACGTTTTACCCCTTCGATTCTTTCTCGACCTTGTGCAGTGATTAGCGCCCATTTTGTTTGCACAAAGTTTAGGATTTTTCTCATTTACAAATGTTACAATATTTCTTTTCCTATTGTTTAAAAATAAATTGGTTAAACATGCTCAAATCAAGTTTAAACTGACGAGAAAGTTGAACATCTCTTTCTCTATACTGAATATCGAATTCTCACCTCACCATAGATTAATCATCAATAATTGCATTAAATGTTTTAATAGCTAATAATTATTTCGTTTCTTCTTATAGAACTGTCATGTTTACGAACAGAGAGACAAAGACATATATACCAAAATCTATCTTCACCCCACTTGGTAAACAAAACTTCATAACATAAATACAGCATCAATCTATAGAATAACCTAACCGCAAAGCAAAAGAACTTGGCATTGCACGACGGCAGACTTGCTAACTAGGGCACTAGGGATTTATAGCACATTCGAAACCACTTGCATTGGAATACCTATTTACTCTCACGTTGACCAGAAGCTAAAACTAGTGGTGTGACAAAAAACCGATTCACTTGCGGTTAGTTTTACGTCAGTTTTATTTGGAATGAGATTTGATGTGACGCATAAGTATCTATTTTTTTAAACTGAGTTTAAATATTGACCAACTTTTATTTGGGTCAGTTTTAGGTCTGACTTGTTTTAATAAAAATTTATTGATCTAAAACTTGACCCATACACATTATGTGAAAAAAGAAAAGAAAAAAAAAACACAATTACATTTAAAGAAAAGTTTTCACGTAAAATAATTACATCAAATTTCTTTGCGAAAAATATTTCCATCAAAATCTTTCGCAAAATTCTTTGACGAAAAATATTTTCTTCAAGATTTGTGACTAAAAATATTTCTGTAAAAAAATTTCACGAAAAATTTTTTTGTCACTTTTTTACGGAATCTAAATTTCGTCAAAATATTTCACAAAAAAAACATATGCATCAAAAATTTTGACGAAACACATTTCTATCGAAATTTTTGACGGAAAAAATTTCATTAAAATTCTTTACAGAATTTAAATTTCGGCGAAAGATTTCGACAGAAACATTTTCGTTAAACTTTTTGACAAAAAAAAATTTCGCCGAAATTTTTAGCGAAACGCATTGCCATCGAAAATTTTCGACTAAATATTTTCGTCAAGTTTTTTGATAAAAAACATTTCCAACAAAATTTTCAACGGAACATATTTCTGTCAAATTTTTTCATAAAATAGAAAATATTACAATAAAAAAATTTGACGGAAAAAATATTCTGCCAAAATTCTTTAGAGTATCTAAATTTCATCAAAAGTTTTGAATGAAACATTTCCCTCAAAACAATTTCCGTCGAAATTTTCATCAGAACACATTCCTCTCAAAATTTTGAACGAAAAATATTCCGTCAAAATTTTTGACGGAATTCTTTTTTCGTTTAAAACATTTGATGGAGGAAATCACTTTCGTCAAAACTTTTGACGGAAACTAAATTTTGATAGAAAACTTATTTTTGTAAAAATTTTCATTAGAGAAAAATTTCGTCGTTTTTCGACAAAAAGTATTGCAACGAAAAAATAATTTTGTGACAAAATTTTCATCGTTTGCAACGTAGAAATTTCGATGAAATTTTGTGACGAAACCAAGTTAAAAACGGGTCAGATCGGATTTGTCCCACTTCAGAAACCAAGCCAAGTCAGATCCAAACCGGTTCTAAACTAGTTCAAAAAAATCCAAACCAAATCATACTTGACTTGGATCAAATTAAAGCAGGTCAAATCAAAATACCTAACCTATAAAAACTAAGTTGGGTCGAGTCGGCACAAAAACCTGACCCGACCTGACCCATGCACAGCCCTAGCTACAACTAAGAAGCAATGGATTTGACGTATATAAATCATTCAACTCAAGGAAGGACATTTTGGTAGTGATAACAAATCCACCCGTGGTTGATGTGAGAACCAAGGGGACGTTTGGTAGATGAGAAATTTTTATATATCTGGGAAACAATTATAACTGAGGAATATATATTTTCTGAAATATTATTAAAAGGTGTTTGGTATGATAAAAATTTCCCTGGATTTTATGGTTAATTTTACTGAATGTGTGTTTGGTTAGTTATGGAATATTAGTGGGAAAGTGTGAGTATTTTACGAAAATAACCTTTCTCCAAATCGATTTGATGAAACTGTTGACAACAAAAAAATCAACACAAAATTTATATCAGATTCTACATGCATGCCGACGATATCAATACATTCCACCACTTTACCTTTCTCGCGTGAAGCTCAATGTAAGTCTCCAAGCGAATGACCAGCGCTGGTCAAGATCTTCTCCAAAGCCAGTTATGAAGTCCCCGCGTTGCTTCAGTAGAAAAAGACACAAATCGTACCAAAATAAGGGTTATTTTAGTCAAAAATTTCACGCCTCAAATGCTATTTGCCCGGGACCAAAACACTTCCACGTTTTCTGTGGACTTTAACAATTGCATTTTGACACTGTACATAACACACAATACAAATTCATGGGATTTCTTTGTACTTTGGAAACCTTCGCTTTTTTTGGGTACCAAACTTGGGTTTAATTTATGTCGAAGCTAACTTGCCCGGGGTTTGCAAAGAAAGTCAGCTACCAAACAGCCTCCAAAAGTCAAGCAACTCGTAACATCTCGACTGTCCTTAGTCACCATTAAACATAAAGAAGCATGCAAAGAATACTCCTATGAACTTCCACAGTTGGAGGCTCACCATGTGGCAGCCAGAACCAACACTGATATTCAAAATATAGTTTGAACGAACTGACAAGGAATACATGCATTACATGATATTCCTACCTGCTAACTAGTTTAATTTACAGATGGTCCAAACTTAAAGCAAGGAGGTAACATGAAAATAAAAAATCTTCTAAATCTCTTGGTCAGTTGATTATTTATTTAAAAAAATGAATGTTAATGATATAATAGTGTAGGCATTTTATTAATCAGGTAACGTATTTCAAAACGAAATACTCTCGTAAGTAGAAGCACATCATCAATAAGTTGGGGATAGTGTTTTCATTTTAAGTGTGACAGAAGTTGGGTGGCCACATATATGAACTAAAATAACGCTATTTGGAACTAATTTATCTCATTAATCTTCAAAAAGACATGATAAAAATATAATTCTAACAAATAACATTGGCAAACCATTTATGTAGCTGAAGTTCACTTCACTAGTTCTTCGAAGTCCCAAAATCAAACAATAGTAAAGAAAATAGAGAGAATATATACATTCTAAAACAGTATATAAGAGCTACATGCAATACAACTTAGTTGAATTATATATACGACAAAATATATAATCTTTACTGGGACAGGATCCATTTACAAATTTTTTGAATTTTTTTTACAAATTACACTATGTTCTCCCAGGAGAACATAGTAGAACATAGTGTAGTTTGTAAAAGTTAATATTCTCGTAAGAGAATATAATGTAATTTATAAACTAAAAAGTTTATAAATATAACCTACCTCATCTTTAGTAGCGGCAACTCAAGGCATTCTAATTGCTATATACTATAGTTCTAACTCGAGGTAACTTCATTTCTAAAGCATAAAGAATATTGAACAAGTTCATTGCAAATTTTTTTATTTTTTTTTTAATTATTATTGATATGTAGTTCATTGAATTCTTTAATCATGCGTAAAATTTGCACTCCCGGCTTCATATAATTTTATATTGAGCTGCTACGAAGCAAATTAAACTGTTCAAATCAGAACATATCAGAACAGCTATCATGTAACCTAAAGAACAATGCAGGAATTCAATAAGAACATCCAGTGTTTCTCTAATGCAACAAGCAGCCAGAACACTATTTTTCTGTGTAAGAAGAAAACAAATTATAATTCAAATACTCTCTAATTGGGATTTATTGATCCATGGAACTATTACTTAACACCAAATATCCTATCAATGCCACCGCCTGCTTGAACCAGATGCCACATGGGATGAGCCAAGGATGCAAGCATTTATCCACATAACGACACATGGTTCAAATTCCAAGCAAGTAAAAAGCATGTTTTCATTAAAGCAGCACTCACCTGAAACAATTAACCTACCTTAGCAGCAAGAAATTTGAAAACTATCCACTTGCCTCTATAAAAACATTCACATGAGTAAATTAATCCCTTCCTAAAAGTAAAAACCCCCAAGCGAGTGACAAATGAAACAAAAAGAAGCGAAGAGGTCTTGCTCAAAAGTAAGCGAACAACCTACCTCTTTGCTTCCATTTCAAGTAAACAGCCAACTGAATAAAACAAATCCCTCAGACCAGAAATCATAGTACATAAAATGTTCAATGTTGAAGCTCTCAGTAAGGTCGTGAACGGTTCCCACCATAATTATCACGCCTGTCCGGTCCAGAACCACCTCCATCTCTATAATTTTCTCTGCGTCTATCTCCACCGTAGCCACCCCTATTGCCCCTATAGAATGAAAAACAAACAACAAAAAACAAAACAATTAATACATCTATTTATAAATATGAACATTCATTTACAACTTACAAGGTCATTTGCATAGTTAATAAATACAATCAAATAGTCTTTTCACATTTTGTCATTTCTGCATTGATAATTGATTGATTGGTAATGAGCTCAATACTCCAGCTTTGATTTGTATTCTTCAACATAGAAACAAACCTTGCTGTCACATGCAACGACCCAAGGTCTAACTAAATATATATGCACGGAGCTAAACATTAGGGTGTCTAATTGGGGCCTTATCCTAATGTGATTTTCACCACTTACCACACCAAACATCCACAAAGAAACAAGTTCAAAGATTTATAACAAGATTACTCAGCCAGTTCTTGATATCTAGATTGCAGGCAGACTAAACAGATCATTAATCACAACAAATGAAGACACCAATACACTTGTTATGAAGTATGAGCTTTAAATAAGCCTGGTTGCATAGTTGTCAATCTCTGATAGTGGAGCAGAGTAGCTGACCCCAATAACAAAATTGCAGGATAGCACACAGTGGGATGGCCACTATATCAATTACCGAAGACTATGGACACAAGAAAAATAATTTATGCAGCACACCTTAAATGCAAGAAAGCAAAAAAGTTACTCAAAATTAAAGACATTCATCATTAATAATCAAAAGTCATAGTTTACCAATCTAAGGCATAATTTAACAGTCAATAATCAAACAATGCAAAACTGAAGCAGGGAAATATGTCTAACAAATAACAATTGTCTAACAAGTTTAGCCACAGCCAAAATATCTTATTTAAAAAAAGGGAGGAAGAACTGTGCGGAACTGAGTTGAGCTACAATTATGCAAAAGAGAAGAAGCTGAGAAAAACAGAGGCAACGCAGCAAAGACCTGAGAACCAACACTGCAGATGCCGGAAAGGGGGCAGGTTGTGTCGGAAAAAGCTTGGGCTGCTAAGAGGTATTTGGAAAATGCATCACTGGATCATTCATCAGGGGGTAGTGGGGGAGACCATGGAAAATACCAATATATTAAAAAACTAGATGTGACATGAAAGAAAGAGGGGCAAAGTGGGGCAAAGTGGTATTCTTACCCCTGGGACTGAAGTAATGGCCATGAAATCTCAATAACAGCCATGATTTCTGGCAGCTATGGCCACTCCGTCAAAAAGTGATGTGGCAGCACAATAGTACAATGAAACGAACATGGACTACTCTGTTTGGTTTTTCTGTATGTAACATTTCATCTTATGGAGTAACTTTTGAATTATTATATTAAATACAAGAAAAGTTTTAGATGATACACATATTCAAATAAGATTTGTTGATTTTCAAATATATGCCAGTAATCCAGAGGTTGCTAACTATCCTTAACTACTAGGAAACTTATTCGCTTGAGTACCCTGACACACAAAAAAAGGAAGGGAAAAGAGAGAGAGAAAGAAAAAAAAGAAGCATATTTCAGTTAACCCAAAAAAGAATCAATCAGCAGAATCTAAAACATATTGCGAACCTCTTATTCAAATTCTAACAAATGAATACCAGCATAAAGCAAATGAACTATCTTTAAGCAAAATCCCTAAGATTATAAAAAACACAGACATTATTTTTTATCTTTATCATTATTATTAAACGTGCTGCTGCTGCTGCTGCTGCTGTGGCTACTATATATATATATATATATATATATATATATATATATATATATATATATATATATATATATATATATATATATATATATATATATATATATATATATAAGGTTCGTTTTTTCTGCAATGAATGAAGATAAGTTATCTCCATTAAGTCCAAAATGACGTCGTTTTGGGAAGAAAATCAAGGTATTTTTGTAATTATAATTTATTTCGGGGTTATAATAGTCTTTATCATTATACTTTTTTAATTTTTCAATCCAAAATGAGTGAATGTAGATAACTTATCTACATTCACCGTAGAAACATTAAAGCCATATATATATACATAAAAGAGTCAGCATTCAGTGTGTAAAAGGATAAATAATGGATACCCATGGTTAGATGCAGGTGGAGCTCTTGGTGCAGATTTTTCTGCCATTGCAACACTAATTTTGTAACCCCTCAAATCATAATCTGAAATGGAAGATTCAATGTAAGTGACTCTTTATGATACAAGATAAAATATAAGCATCTTAAAAACAGGAGAGCGGATGGATCAAGTACCATTGTAAAAACCGCCAGCAGAATGTGCTGCAGAGGGATCTTCATAGGCAAGGCAAGCATCACCCTTGTTGTTTCCTTTCTCATCAGTGTATATTTTTATGTTCCAAGGCCACTGATCTTTATACCCCCTCTTCTGCTTTATTCTTCCAACCTAAACAGTCAAAGTTCCCCGTGAGCATGAAACTTGACACATTGACAAAATCAAAGATAGACACAACACAAGTAACAAAATCTCCAGCATGTTCTGCCTTGGCCGTTCACAAACAGAAATGAACAAAGAATCAAACATGTCACGAAGCCACTGAGAGGGTCAACTATTTCTTATGTAAATACAGCAGGAATCACTGATATAACCCATACAAACATGCTCAGGAAGCAAAAAGATAATATATGAATTTAATCTGAAAAAGGCATTTTCATGCAAACCATTTCTCATAGAGCAAATAACCCTCTATGAAGAGCTCATATAAAAGTCAATAGATCAGGAAATTACTTGTCCAATGCCTCCAAAAAGTTCCCTCAATTCGTCAATAGTCACATCTGGTGGTAAGTTCGATATGTAGATTCTAGAGTTGTCACAAGAATCCCCACAATTCTCATCACACTGCTTCACCTTAGCTGGGGGCTCAGCAGGAGTTCCACCAAATCCACCCCGACTACCAGCTCCATTACCGCTGTCATATCCAACAGTTGGCCCAGCCCTAGCACCACTTCGTGCATCATCTCCACCACCATAGCCACCAGTATTACCCCCATACGATGGAGGATATGATGTAGGTCCACCTGTATAGCTTGCAGGCGGAGGAACTGCTTCAGTTCCATAATTCGAATTATTCCCACCATAAGAATTGTTAGTGGGTGGATAGTTTCCACCACCAGCATAATATTGGGCTGTAGGAGGAGGAACTTGACCATATCTATCATCTTCTCTGCCTTGATTACCACTAAATGAACCACCTCTATTGCCTCCCCTACTTCTCCCACCATCATTATTCCCCCTACCACTATTATAGTCATTACCTCTTCCTCCATCATAGCTACCAGATCTACCCCCACTATTATTGCCATATCCCCCACTGCTTCCCCCTCTATTATAACCACCACCATCGCTGCCACCACGACCCCCTCTATCATTAGCAGCAGTAGGAGATGGAGCACCGCATTTGTTACATTCAACTCTCCTCGCAAAGTTCAAGTTCCCACAACTATATATGGCAATTTCCAATCAAATACAGAAACGTAAGAATCAACAGAAGTATTATCCAAACCTCGAATTATTAAAAAATATGAAATATTCTCGAGGGGAAAGAGTGTAAAAATCGAAAAGTAAATCAGAGTCCAAAATCTCAAACCTAGCATTAGGGCAACGCCAGTCTCCATCTCTACCACTTCCACCGCCGCGGCCACCCCCTCGGCCACCACGATCTCCACCTTGATATCCACCACCACCTGCTGTAACAATTCACATCAAATTAAGACATTTTAAGACTGACGATAAATCAGGGGAAAAAATGAGAAGGGATGCAATATTACAAACCTCGACCACCAAACCCTCCACCTCCCCGACCACCGTGACCTCCGCCTCCGTAGGACGCAGAGCCACCACCATCTTGACCATACATTCCAGACATGTTGCGATCTAGGGTTTGTTAGGAGCGGGAAAGAGAGAAAGCGAAGTTGTTTGTGTACAACTACCAACACTGCAAGTTATGGCTTAGTGCACATAAAGACCTCTATATACTTGGCCAAAAAAACTTGCATCCTTTCTATTTGGGATGTTTATCTACGAAAACAAAAAAGGGAATAAGATATAAACTTGTAGATTTTGTTGATTTTCGTCCATTAATTTATTAGATTAAAATTATTTATTAATTAATAATAAATTTGACCCAACGGTTATCATTTATTGCGAATTAATAATTAATAATCGTTTGATGGATGGAAAAATGGTAACCGTTGATATATGGGATAGGATATTGTGACACACAAAATTATTACGCACAATGTTACGACCACATCTTAACCGTTGATTTCCGCCAATCAACAGTTATCATTTATATCCTTTAAGAGGATAGATGTTTTTCCCAAAAAATATTAATTTTGGGCCTTTTTTGTTTTTTTAGTAAAAGAATTTTGGACTTTAAAAGCAAACATTCGCAACAAATTTTTTATAAATGCGATTGAATATTAATAATTTTAATGTAATTATATGTTTACATCTCTGTTGTCATATTCAAAATTATGAATTTCCCAAAAAATCATTTTTTGGACCTTTTTAGTTTTTTTAGTAAAAGAATTTTGGACTTTAAAAGCAAACATTTATGTTGATCAACAATATTTTTTATAAATGCGATTGAATATTAACCTGAAAACATTAAATTAAATTTCATACAAAAGTGAAAATAAATATAAAATATTAAATTTACAATCTCTGATGTCAATAAATATAAATTATGAATTAAGATTAAGAGATATGATAAAGACTAAAAAAAAACCAATCATTTTTTCCTCTCCATAGCATTATTTTTCTCATGATAAAATATATTCTTATAAAAATGGAAAATATTTTTCTTGATAGCATTATTTTATCGCAAACAGGTGAGTTGTGTTAAACCCTATCATTTTTGTTATGCGTTATATTATCTTATTCTCTGCAAAGTATGTTTTCAAACGTAGTTTTCATTTTATGAAAAGCGTTGATTTTATTGGAAGTAATTACTGTTACTTTATCTTTTGAAAAGCTCTTGCCTTTTTTTTTTTTTTTTGCTCCTCCCTTTTTTGCTGTAGTAGATATTAGTTGTTCACTAACTTTTATCACTCACTCCAAATTTCTGTTTTTCTTATATATAGGGAAAGGAACAGCGTCCAGGCCATCTTTGAGAGAGTGAAGTCTTCTTTTGGGTTAGCCCACATTTGTCCTGATATCCAATGGTAATCAACCTCCTCCTCCTGATTCTTCTTCAATTTTTTTATTTTTATTATTTATTTATTTTGGGTAGTGTATGCGGTTACTTTAAATTCCGTTGAACTCTATTCAATATACTATTGTTTTCTCTTACCGTGATTTTGGTATAATCTTTATTGCAATGTATAATCTCCACACTGTATGATCGACTCATTTTTTTTTAGTACAAAAAAAATTAGATGGGGTTAAACAACAGTAATCCACTAGGGTGGGTCAGGGTCAGGACAATCGACTCATTTATGGGTGAATAATATGTGACAAGTAGATTAGGCATTCAGCCGTTCAGCGTATAATGTGGTGTAAAGACCGAGATGTATAGCAATGCGGCATGCAGCATGCACCGAATTTATAGTGGTCTGGGACCACAAAGTATTAGGTGGGACTGAGATGAGAGAAAAAGAGAAAAAATTGAGAAAAGAGGAGAGAGAAAATAAAAATAAAAAATACTGGTGTCAATAATGGTTCGGATGCATAATAAAAAATTCCATGTAGCAGGATACTCAATTCCGAACATTAGACCCTATGCTTAGAGCCTGTTAAAACTATGGCAATGTAAGGAATTCAGCATAACAGACGTACAACTTCTAATTATTTTTTATTTATTTTTTGTACATTATAACTTATAATTATTTAAAGTAAAAGACAATGTGAAATGGTAACAATTAATAGAATTCAGGTTTTGTTGGAATTAATAGTAAATTTAATATACAATGATCCATTGGTTACGAATAAGAAGTGGGTTAATAGAGAAAAAGAGAAAAAAGGGAAGATGAAGAGTTGTGTGAGTTGTTTAACAAAGTCCCACATTGGACAATTGGTAGAAAGTGGGAGAGTATATAAACTCCCACCTCCATCTCTTTAATTGGCTCTTGGGTCACTACATATTTTATGTAGGGGGAGGAAATAGGTGGGCTTTGGTTCGCCGCCGTCCGGCCGGCTCGGTTCGGTTCGGTTCGGTTGTGTGTATTAAAATAATTTTTTATTAAATTATTTTTATTTTTTGTCCAAACGTTGCTTCCCTCCAAAATTCGAACCCACCGGCCAATTTTTGAACCGAACCGGTTCTTCCTTTTCGCGAACCGGTTAAAGGAGGTGTCTACTCGCCGAACCGGTCATCGGTTGTACCTGTTCGTCGGAACGGTCACCGGTCACACCCGTTCGCCGCCGGCGACTGCTCATCGTGACCGGTCAGTGTCTATAAATAGACACTGACACATTCAGAAATCCATCCGATTTTTTTCTGCACTAAATCTCTGCCGGAATTTTTGTTCTTCCGGTATTACATACTGTTCTTCATCCTCCGGTGTGAATTCTTTATACTAATGACACTAGATCCACAAGTGGATATGTGTTTACCCTTGGTGGAGGTGCTGTGTCTTGGAAATCGTCCAAACAGACTTGCATCGCAAGGTCAACTATGGAAGCAGAATTCATTGCTTTAGATAAGGCTCGTGAAGAAGCCGAATGGCTTTGTAACTTTATTGAGGATGTTCCTAATTGGCCAAAACCGGTACCATCTGTATGCATACATTGTGATAGCCAAGCCGCTATTGGAAGGGCCAAGAACGTCATGTATAACGGTAAGTCTAGACACATACGTCGTAGACATGATACCGTAAGACAACTACTCTCGAACGGAATCATTACAATTGATTATGTTAAGTCTAAGGAGAACATAGCGGATCCGTTAACCAAAGGGATTCCTAGAGAGTTGGTTGAATATTTGTCGAAAGGAATGGGTTTAAGGCCTATCAATTGTTGAGCATTGCGGTAACTCTACCTAGAAGAGTGGAGATCCCATGAACTAGGTTCAAAGAGACAACTAAGTGATGGTCGACTGCCCAAACACTGTGGAGTTTTAAACTCATACTCATTCCTAGACAAGACAGTGTATTTATGAGGGTAAGCACTTAGGCTTTTAATGATTTCTTAATCTGTTGTGTTCAGATGATGTATAGTGAGTTACATCACAAGAAATCACCTATGTGAGTGTGAAGTGAGGGCCGCTTCTATGAGAATTTTTCAAAGGCCGATTCTCTAACAACACTCGCAGAACCAGGTAGGTGTCCCACGGCCAAAATGGGCGCAACAAAGGACCAACAATGCTAGAGAAGCAATTGTGTGACTCCTATTGTCTAGGTATACACTAAAGGTTGACGGTTCAAGTCGCCCTAGACCACCGATTGACCGAGTATATCCGATAGATTTTCACTAGAGAAGGTTCAAAGGTAACTCCACCTATCTCGATGCAGTTGTTTCTCGTTGAGGAATTTACACTTTGCATTTATACTCTTATGCATTTAGTCACGATGATTTGACTTCTTATCCATGTGGGGGATTGTTGGAATTAATAGTAAGTTTAATATACAATGATCCATTGGTTATGAATAAGAAGTGGGTTAATAGAGAAAAAGAGAAAAGGGAAGATGAAGAGTTGTGTGGGTTGTTTAACAAAGTCTCACATTGGACAATTGGTAGAAAGTGAGAGAGTATATAAACTCTCACCTCCATCTCTTTAATTGGCCCTTGGGTCACTACATATTTTATGTATGGGGAGGAGATAGGTGGGCTTTGGTTCACCACCACACACGCGTCGCCGCCGCCGTCGGTCCGTCCGGCTCGGTTCGGTTATGTGTATTAAAAATAATTTTTTATTAAATTATTTTTATTTTTTGTCCAAACGTTGCTTCCCTCCAAAATTCGAACCCACCCGCCGGTTTTTGAACCGAACCGGTTCTTCCTTTTCGCGAACCGGTTAAAGGAGGCGTCTACTCGCCGAACCGGTCACCGGTTGTACCTGTTCGTCGGAGCGGTCACCGGTCACACCCGTTCGCCGCCGTCAGACACGGCGGTTCGCCGCCGACGACTGCTCATCGTGACCGGCCAGTGTCTATAAATAGACACTGACACATTCAGAAATCCATCCGGTTTTTTTCTACACTAAATCTCTGCCGGAATTTTTGTTCTTCCGGTATTGCATACTGTTCTTCATCCTCCGGTGTGAATTCTTCTGGCATACTGTTGTGTTCGTTTGGGCTATTGATTGGTAGTGCCACCATTCTTCAGACGAAATCCGTTCTATCCTGGGAGACAAGTGTCCATCAACCTTGGGCATCAGTGAAGGGGCAAATTGTCTTAAGGAGACACGTTCTGTGGGCTCAGATTCAATCCTCTCCTGCATACATTCTTCTGACTAATTCTTTATTCGGATTACAAGTAAGTTTGTTCTTATTTTTATTATTACACAGTGATAACTCTGATCATCTACCCCTTCTGTCAAATACATGGGTTCAAGACAATAGTGATTTGACATCACCCTCTGTCTTTTATAACAGGTTTTTCCTAATGAACCGATAAGCTTATGAAAATTGAATTTCAAGGATAGCTTGGAAGACTTGTTTATTTGCTCTTAAACAGTAATACAATCATGACTGGTAGCTTAAAATATATTTACACAAACGCATATGTGATCCATAATTTGCTGGGAGACTGAGTACGAAAGGTTTATTTAGTATATAATATGGGTAGCTTGACTATTGATGGTATGACGTGAACTAAGCTAAGAGTAGTTCAATATCTACGGAAATGATCAAATCACCAATCTATACAAATAGAATCAGAATACATGCCAATTTTCATAATTTTTTCCCACATGATCATAAACAGTATTTATGTGATCTGCAGTTCCCAGCATGTTTAAAGCACGAAGAAAAGTTCAGGAAACAGACATATAATTTCAAGTCCTTAAACTCTCCATATTTATTTTAGTTTTATTTAAAGGTAAAAAAGAAAAAGAAAAAGAAATGACAATAAATATTCAAGTTAGCGTCACTTCGCATAAGCATTGAGGAAACAGATTATACAGACTCAACTCATATGCCATAAGGACTCATTGAGCTCAACTCTCCACATATTTATTTTAGTTTTATTCAAAGGAAAAAAGAAAAGAAAAAGAAATGACAATATTCAAGTCAGGGTCACTTTGCATAAGCATCGAGGAAACAGATTATACAGACTCAACTCATATGCCATAAGGACTCATATTGCAGCCCGTCACCTATCTATAGTCTATACTGAGTGGCATAACTGGGGTTCCAAATAGCAGAAGCAGCATCATTCAAGAAATGAACCCTTTGTTCTTCAAACTCTCCACAGCGTCCTTAATAATTTTCTCCATTGGAATGAACTGCAAACCCAAATCCATAAGTTTCTTCGATCCATCCTTTGCTCTCAACAATCCTGGTTGGGTATCCCGTGGTATCCTTTAAGGGAAAATGAGACACAAAGTATGAGCAAGTTTTGGATAATATGATCACTAGTGGCACTACAACAACCTTATATTTTGATTAAGATCACAACATACTGGCTAATCTAAAAGAAATATTCAGCTTGAAATCCCTACTCAAACTTACTAATAACTCCTTCCTTTTGCATGTTTGAGAAAGAATACAACATGCACTATTCATTGCAGCAAAAAGCCATGTAGGGTAAAGTATAGTTCATAACTTAAAAACAAGAAACCACAACCCAATGAGTGATTAGTTAGTGCATGACTGAAAACCACTGCCCTGCCCATTAACCAATTTGCTTGGTGTTCAAAATAAGAGTGAACAGTTCTTCAACAACCCATTCAAGGACCAAGCACCATCACCAATATCTTAAGTACTTAACCAAAGATGATTGCATTGCATTGTCAATACATCTAGCAAGTTTGGCTTACTTACCTAGGCACATTATATTCTGGATAAAGTTCAGCAACTTTTGCCACAAAGTCACCATAGTGAGAGATAGCTTCAACGCACATATGCCTGCCAGCTGCTGCTTTGTTCTCATAAACCAAAATATGCGCCAATGCTACATCTTTGAAGTGGACCGATCCCATGAAAAAGTTCTCATATGTATCAGCGCAGCCTGCAACACAACAGAGACAAAATCACAATTCTTGGTAAACCCCTAAAAATCCTAAATTGAGAATATTTTATATACAAGTTCAACATTAGCATTAGGGTCAACAATTAAGGGACTTTCCCACCTCACATAGCCAATTTTCACAGAGAACGGAGCAGAAAGCAACTCAAACATAGCTAGGATCAAAGATAGTCCAGAAGCACAACTAGAAATAGGAATTTGCAAACGATGAGGTTATCAGTCACCTATATATAATTCACCTTGAAGAAGGCGCAGAAGCATGAGCATACTAGCATTAAGTCTTGGTGGAATAACAGGGCCCATGACAGTACCAGGATTCACCACCACAACATCCAAACCATTCTCCTTGGAAAAATCCCAAGCAGCTTTCTCAGCTAAAGTCTTGGACATTGGATACCACAACTGTTCCATTTCAGTTCCAAAAAAAAGAAAAAGAAAAAGAAAAAGCTAAAGTCAGTGTCTCACACTCACAGTCTCACACAGACACAGTCACACAGTTACACTAAATGGGTACCCACAAAAACACAGAGAAGAAAACAAACCCCTTTTTGCTTGCAGTATTCAATGTCAGTCCAGCAATCCTCTGTCTTGACAACATCAGAAGGCCAAGAGGGGCTAGGGATAATCGCGGAGATGGAGGAAGTGAGAACCACGCGCTGCACCCCTGCTTCCTTGGCCGCCGAAAGGACATTCATGGTGCCCTTAATCGCGGGATCCAGAAGCTCCTTCTGAGGGTCATGGACTTGATCGACTATGCAGGGGGAGGCGAGGTGGAAAACGCCGGCACAGCCGCGGACGGCGGCGATGATGGAGTCGTAGTCGAGGAGATCGATCTGGAAAAGACGGAGGCGCGTGGGTGCTCCTTCGAGGGCTTCTAGATGCTTCGTCTCGGTGTCATCGTCTGTTAGTTCAGAAAAGGGAAAAACAAGTTAGAAGGGGGTTTAGTTATGTGTTGTAGTGCAATTGAAATGAATTAAAATAAGTAACTGAGATTTTGGACGGTGGCGTGGACGGTGTAGCCGCGATCTAGAAGGAGATGAACCACCCATGACCCAATGCATCCGCTCCCGCCAGTCACACATACCACCTTCGACATCCTGGGATGCTGTTACTGTCTCTCACCACTCATAAGTCATATCAACCTCATATTTCTATACTTCTCCTTCTGTGAGTGTTTCTGGCTTCTTCTTGTTCTTGTTCTTTTTCTTTTTTTAATTATTTTCTACCAATCTATGCTTCCAACATGGAAATATTTAATATGTTTCGAACTCACTCAATTTCTCCCTTTCATAATATTAATTTTTTCTTTCCTTTTTTACCTTTATTATTTTTTCACTTTTCCAATTTTAGTCTTTTATTTATACTAAGGGACCACCTAAAAATGGTAGTCCCGCTTCACTTTAAATAACCTTCTCCAACATTTACGAATATTAATCAACAAATATTAAATAATAAGAAAAAAATTAAAAAGTGTATAAAAATGCATTAATTTTTGTCGTCAACTTACTTTATTAATTTGATAATTTTATATTAATTTATAGGAGGGGATTATATTTATAAAATTTTTATTTACAAATTCAATTATATATTCCAGAAAATACATATTTAAGTGTTCGTATATATAATTGAATTTGCAAAAATTCATAAACAAAAAATTTATATATGTAATTTTTTCCTAATATATGTTGATTAAAGTGAAAAATATTAGATCCTTAAATATATAATTAAATTTTTATGTAGGTGGTGTGAATATTCTAAAAAAAAAAACTAATAAAAAAGACTAAACCAAAAGCGGCAACAAACACTGGCTAAGTAGATAGTACAATAGCAGATAGTCGTAGAACACACAACGTGACACGAGCTTCGTAATTTTTTTTATTTAAAAAGTGTTTATTTTTTATTTAAATTATAAAAATTATGGTTTAATTCCCAAGTTTGCAAGTAAAATTATTCTTATACAAAAATGATTTTACTACAATTCTCTGCTTAAATATAACAGCGAATAAAAAAAAATAATTAACAGATATAATTTATAAATTATAATCTTCGTAAACATACGGAAATCAATAACGGACAAAATAAAAGTGAAGAGAATTTGGACTCGAGACAAGAGAATGAGACAACCAAGAGCATAATTTTGGACACGAATTTGGTCCCTTCGTGTCGTCACCTTTTGCATCTGTGGTTCCACTAGCTCCGTCCAAGTGTAATGCATACACAGATGCAGAACCTAAAACATTGCATAATGACATACAATGTTTCCAAAAATAAAAATAAAAATTGTATGTCATATCGATTCTCAAGAGACATTAGGAAACTTGGAGAAGCCTAAAGATGTATTACGTGGAAAGTAGTAAAGAGAAATCACTATCAGCGAGTTTATATACTCCTGCATATCGTAAGGTGAGGTCATTTCCATGGCTCTTTGAGCGACGGGGATTTTTGGATTTTTAATGTACTAATTTGTTATTTGATTTTCAATATTTATTAATGGATCGTTCAGTATTGTGGAGGTCTAGCAATATTGAGTGTAGTGATCTTTTCTTCTTTTCTAGGGAAGTGTTACGATCTTTCCTTTGGCATTCAAAGAATTGTGACAAGTGGCACAATTATATTAGTCTTATTATCATAGAATTTAGGAAGATCATACTTTTTGATTTGATAATTTTTAATTTGTGTATCTAGATTTTTTTTATTTCACATAATTTTTGAGATTTATGCAATGACATCTTATTTGACATATTTTATCTTTCACAAACATAATTTAAATTAATAACAATAGTACCACAAACATTGTTTTAGAGGCATCAAGTATGACCAATATGGTATCGTCTATTTCTGTTTTGTTTCTTTTTCCCTGCAATTGGGAGTGTTCTCCATTTTTTCTTCTACTTTTTCTTCACAAAAATAAATTTTGAAATTAACTATCATCTCAGACATGTGCTCCTACAACTCTAACATAAACAAATTCAATTAATTAAAATTTCAATAAAATTGATTCGAAAATTCAGGAAGCTAAACAAATCAAGGGTTATGTGATTGTGAAACTACTGTTGCAAATTTTAGCTATGTTTACGGAATATAAAATATGTTAAATGAGATTTCATTATGTATATAAAAAAATATCTGATTTCAATACTCGAGCCAAAAATTACGACCTTACGAAATTTTACGATAATAGAACTAACGAGATTGTGTCATATGAGTGCCGTGGGGGTAGCGACACTCTCTAAAGGGAAAAAAAAAACTTGCGAGTGTTGCGATACTCAGTGCTGCTAGCATTGTTGTCAAAAACTAATGTAAAAATTTACGTTTTTACTAGAGTGGTGCGTGTTAATAACTCAAGTAAAAACTGTCCTTGGTAAAAACTGGTAGAAACGTCGCATAAAAATGGTAAAAACTTACGTTTTGACCGTTTTTTACTTAAAATTAAAAATTTAATAAAAAAAGATTTACAAAATAAAAATTTTTAAAAAAAAACCTAATTTACTTTTTCCCCGAATCATATTCACAGTATTTTAATATCTTTTGAAAAATAATTTCTTTTTAGATAGATAAGTGGCTCAACACACATGTTCATTATGTCATATTTTTTTACTTATGCATATATATATATATATATATATATATATATATATATATATATATATAATTTTGCATCTTGACCTTAAGTGATAGAAAATAGAAACTTTACGTTTCGTGTCGTTTCTGCGTTTTATGTTTCTACCATCCTTTTTCGTTTCTATGTAGAAACCCGAGTTCGACAACATTGGCCGCTAGGCCCCACAACACTAAATGACCTCATTAATAAATATTGAGAATGAAATCAGCATCAATAGCACTCTTAACCCAGTTAATTGGAGTCGGTGGTAGATCAATCCAACGATAAATAAGAGGAGATTAAAATAAATAAAAAATAAAATAAAAATTGGGAGACGGAGAAATAAGATAAAGACAAGAAGTGAAAAACAAAGAGATAGGGGATTGAAGAGGAAAAAGACAAAAAAGAAATATCTGGAACATAGAAATAACAACGGGTTTAACCTTCCACCCTGGTTATAACTTTTCTTCATTCCATCCTAAGACACACCATCCATCAATTTATATTAAAAATAAAATATCATATAAAAAAATTAAAGAGGTAAAAATACCACTTTGGGTCAAATAGCCTCATTTCCATCCTCATGAGCAACATGTTTTGGTTGATGGAAAAGTTAGAACTTATCAGAAGTACGCCGCAGGATTGACGGGGTACAACTATATTTCTATAACAAAAATTATTAACATAATATGGTTTAATTCCCGAAGGTTTTTATTGAATTGATATTTTTATTCCCACCACCTTTATTCTATTACAAAATAATTAAATATTATAAAAGAATTTTATTAATATCATATTAAGAAAGATAAGTTATCTCATGTCATAGAGATAAATTTGTGGACCCTACCACAAAAAAAAATGACACAATTATCGAAGGGTGTATAGAAAAAAAAATTATTTAATGTAACATGAGAATAGTTTTTCCCATTATAAAATTTCTTAATATAAACCAAACTTCATATATTAACTACCCTTCAAATCAAATAAACTCTTATATAAGGGTTATATTAAAAAAAATATAATATAAAAAGAGTAAAGGATTTCCAGTGAGCTCAAAACGATATCATTTTGGGTAGAAATTAAGGTTTTTTGTAATTATGATATATTGCATGGTTATATTAGTTTTTAACATTATAATTTTTTAATCTTATTACTCAAAACGACGTCGTTTTGAGCTCACTTGAAATAACTTTATCTCCACTTACGGTAGAAATATTTTTCACCAAAAAAAATACTAATATAACATCACTTAACAACTTAAAAGCTTTTCAATTGAATTCGTAATTCATTTACTTGTTAGCTACCAATTTCCTATATGTATATCCGTGATTTTTGGTAGAGATGATAACGTGACATTGCTAAATTGATACTGACTATGTAATTTAGATTTTGTATCTATTTCTAAAATCTAAAACAATTGAGGAACTTCCGATTCCTCAATGATGCCATGGTCGTTTTCGCCTTCGTTCCATAACAGTCACAGATGATGAAGCAAAGGTTGAGTGGTGAGAGGTGACTGGCGGGAGGAACAGAGGAAGAAAAGCATACGGACATTTGTGTAGCTTTCACACCATCCACGTCCATGATGCTGTTGGTAATTAATTTAGGTTTTCCAAATTGGGCAAGGCGTAAAACCATTGGTCTCGCTGCCCATAGATAAGGTTGAGATGTAAGGAAGAAAGGGCTTCCTTGGCATGATGGTTGTAATAATAGCAGCCACTACTTGGATTCCTACATATTTATGCGTTCAAGCTCAACGAGTAGCTAGTATTTGGCATTGGTATACCATGTTTTTTTATCGTAGCCTCTTTGATAAAATGATTAAACACATTTATGCACAAGCACAAGCCTCAAATTTGCTAAGACTCACGGTCAACTTAGTTTGAAAACTAACGTCAACCTAACTACGCTGACTAGACTAATATTTCAAATTAAAAAAATCACGGAAAATCAGGAAGAAGCCTAGGAAAAGGAAAAGAGGGGATTGGTGAAGATATGTATTGAGTTCAGAGGCATAATTTTTTTTCTTAGATGCTTGTAGGCAATTTTGTAGATAACTATCATGCAGCCACACCTCCGATAAGTAGCATTTGATCGAAGTGCCAAACTCCTGCAATTTCACCAGTAAATAATTTTAATTTCACCACGCCAAGTATATGAAATAATGAACCAATCGTTTGGTGTATAATGCGCAATTAACAAATTACCATGTCCTTTGGGCTTTTTGACCCTTATGGCCCTTATTTAATAAATAATTACCAATTTGACCCTCATTTTAAACTAATACGAAAATTTAACCTCTCCCACAAACATAACACCAATCTGCCCCTGTTTGACCGTTGACCACACTCCCTACCCGGGTACACACTCACTTACCCGGGTAGATTTTGAAATTTTTTACCTACCTGAGTAGATAGGTGTGTACCCGGGTAGAGTTCTTCAAAATTGGGCACACTTTGCATTACTTACCCGGGTACATGAGTGTGTACCCGGGTAAGTGTCGAGAATGGTGTTTGGTGAATAATGGAGAAAGAGGAACGACAATGGTGTCTGATGTGGATGAAGTGAAGGTGATGATGGAGAGGAAACAGAGTAGATAGAAAAAGTGTGGAGAAGTCATTTTGGAAAAACACATTCAATTTACTGTGTGTTGTGTGAGGGGAAAAATGAATTCAACAACAGGTTTTGGTTGTTTATATGTAAAAGAAGTAACAGTGTGGGCGTGAAAATCGTGGCGGATTATGTGTTGTAGAATTTTTTTGTTCAAATAATTGACGATGACAAATTAAGCACCAGCAATGGCATCCACCTTTTCGAATTTAGGCACAAATATAATTATTATTATTTAAAAAAAAAAAAAAGTTTTAGCCATGCACCAGATAAATCACGGCACGACCCAAACGACTATGTGGTATAGACTGTTAGATGTCACGTTCCTATAGTTATTTACTACAATGGAAGACATTTTGAAGGTCCAATGTCCGATCACAAAAACGATGAAAATCAAAGTGGGTGAGGCAGATTGGTTATGGTTAGGGTTAGGGTTAAGGTTGGTCACCACCCGGGTACACACTCATGTACCCGGGTATATGAAATTTGAATCTACCCGGGTACACACCTATCTACTCAGGTAGGTAAAAAATTTCAAAATCTACCCGGGTAAGTATGTGTACCCGGGTAGGGATGTGGTCAACGGTCAACATATGTTTGTGGGAGAGGTTAAATTTTCGTATTAGTTTAAAATGAGGGTCAAATTAGTAATTATTTATTAAATAAGGGCCATGAGGGTCAAAAAGTCTGTCCTTTGCCCACCCTTCTTAACTGAGCCACATATTCTGAAATCTTTTTAATGTCTTCCACCTGAAGCATAAAACAAATTAATGAGAACAAAAATTTTATTCTGCTTTATTTAATTTTTCCTGTCCTGAAAGCAATAAAAAGAATCACACTAGACTAGAAGTTACTTTACCTGACCGACCAAAAATTCACTTTCAATAAAGTCGACAAGGTGCACATCATTGTTTTCATTTGCTAACTGCATTAGTCGTAAAAAAGCTAGTTATTGGCATTTAACAAAAATAAGGAGTGATAAAAGGTTTTACAAAAATAAGGAGAAAAGTAGAACTCAAGAAGTGACCTACGCTGTGTAAATTTAGAAGCTTCTCATTGTTCAACCTTTCCAGAGACAGTGCAAGTTCCATTGCTGCGAGATAGGGCGAAGCAAAAGTTGCAAGTAGAATTAGAGAAACACCCATTCACAAATAATAGAACAAACCAACACTAATCAAGTTTGCCTCATGTATAGTTATCATAATGATGGAAAACTCACGGGTATCGAACATAAACTATAAAACACTCTGCACTACAAAGAAAACAATTTTAAATTTCCAATATTTATTACATACATTAAAGAAAATCACACACAACTTACCATTTAATGCGTCACTCTTTTCTTCATGATCAAACTCAGAAAACGGCATCAGCTTTGACTGCAGCTGAACCCTTCCCCCTCTTCTGTTCTGGTAATCATCGGGAAAAAAATGAACAAAAAGAATGATAGAAATATATTAGCAAAGAATGCAGCAAAATACCTGATATTCCATCATTTTCTCAGCATGCTGTCTTTCCTCCAAGCTCGATTCCTTGAAAAATCTGCAAATTGTATGTAATTTACGAACAGTCAGATTATAGTAAAATCCAAATTAGAAAAGAACCTGGGATTTTCGAGGTTAATACTTGGCCAATCCCTTCAGAGCAACATTGTCTCTGTCAAAGTAGGCATACATTGCATGATACACATAGGAGATATTGTATTCCACGCTGAATCAAGAGAAAAATAAAGAATTACATGAGATATTTGCATATACATAAAACAATTTAACACTTTTTCCCCCTCAACTTAACACACACAGACACACTGACACACACAATAGAAAGAACCTGTAGCCTTTCTAACTTCAGATGAAAACCAAAATCTCATAACCCTTTAGTTTCTATCATGAATCATCACAAAACATTCACTACCAGGATAAGTTATATGCCAACAAACGACAAATTCTTTTTTTTTATTAAAAAAATTAAAACTTTATTATTTATCAGGCACCACATATTTTTGATAGAACATTAATAATCAATGCCACCCTCATAGCAGTGCCAGTGCGTATGAAAATCAAGATTCCATGGCGAATGTTCATACGAGGAATGAGAAAAAGATTAACAAATAGCGTAGAAAAGAAGAACTTGAAGCTGACTTGATCTGTGCGTTGAGTGCAGCCTCACACTGGTCAGTGTACATTTGGCGAGCCAGAGATACATGGGGCGTGGTGGGGATGACAAGAAGCTCCTTTTTCACTTCCTCAAAAGGTTCAAACACTATATCCAAAACGGGTCGATTGTTATGCTCCTTGGAGGCCTGAACCACCACCCCACTACCCACATTTCTCATGGAGAATCTCAAAGCAGAAGAACCCTTCACACAGTCGGAAATGTGTGCAGAGGAAGACAGAGAAGGTAGAAGCTTTGCTCTACCTGAGAGCGAGACAGAGATGGATGAAGAACTTACTAAGAGCATTATCAGAATATTCAGAACTAACCACAAAGTCAGAAGATGATAGAGGGAAACGTAAGAGAGGGTGGGAGCAGATTTAGCAACAGAATGCCAAGAAGAGTTAGTACTTTTCAGTTTTCAGTTTTCAGTTTTTGCCTTTTACTAATTAGAGAATAATTAACCGTCCAAATTAGTTTTATTTAATTCAACATTTGATCCAAACTCCTCCGCTAAATCTTGAACCCGCATTGTGGATTTCCTAAGGAGCTCAAAAGATGAAAGCACCAATGTTAAGGGACGCGAACCCTTAATTGATACTCAGTAACAGAACAAGGAATCATAGAGAAAGAACAAGGAAAAAAGACTAAGTATATTTCATTGATATCCACCGAATGACAAATGGGTTCCCTTTATTACACGCGTGTTCAGCAAGTTAGCATGACTAACAGCACAACACTCACTATGTGGTAACCAATTCATGCCTAGACACTTCCATCTCAATACCTATTGCTAATTGGGCTCACTAAGACTTGTTACAAAATTCTTGGCCATCCAAGGGACCCCAACCATCCTCCTAAGCTTGGGCCTGCTATCAGCTTCCTTAACATCATCGTCATCGTTTTGGACCGGGAGTAAAGGAGTAACTACAGTGTCTTGGACTGGGAGTTGGTCAGTGTCTTGGACTGGGATTTGGTCCGAGCGTACAGGATTGAGTAGAGTGTCTTGGACTGGGAGTACAGGATCTGCCAAGCCATCCAAACTCGAACGATGGAGTACAGGATTGAGTTGAGTGTCTTGGAGTGGGAGTACAGGATCTGCCAAGCCATCTAAACGGGAACGAAGAATGATAAGGGAATAACTGAAACCCACTCCAGCAATGCCCAACAGTAATTTTATCTTCATGAGTTGTGCCGTTAGAATTGCGCAGAAGAAATATAGGAGATCAACCTCCACTCCGCAGTGAGTCTGTCTTGACAAGCTGAGTGACATAATAGCAAAAGAAGTGGAGGAAATCAGGCTATATGCATCTGGGTTTCCCTTCACTACATTATCCCAAAAAAACGTGTACACAGAAGTGATGGTCAAAACCAAAAATGCCAAATGGGCTTTGTGCCAACGATTAGTTGGTCTTTGCCATTCCTTTGCAAAAAAGAGAGCGAGGCAAACGATCATAGCGAAAATAGAATAAACAAAGATCTTCCACCAGATCCACTTTCCAAACAGGTAGTTGAAAGAGGAGCTCAAACCGTAACAGACAAGTCCAATAACGGATGAAGCAGCACCCACTAATCTCCATACCATTGGCTGCATCACCCATTTCCTGATTTGGATGGCAACACGCCTACTCATGTTCTTTCCCAGGTGAACAATAATTGCTTTCACCGACATATATTCTTTGGTTGCATTCACGCGCCCCTGTTTGGGATAAGACCAAACCTGTTTGGGATAGACAGAGCTAAGAGGTCACACATAAATAGAGCTTTGGCTTCATTCACGAGCCATCATTTTTTAATCCGAAGAAGCCCTTCCCATTCTGAGAAATTTCGAGGAAATGGAACCAACCAAAGTTACATGTTTTTTTTTTTTTTGGGGTAATACCAAAGTTACATCTTGAACGCGTATGAGAAACTACTGAGTACTATTTTTTTCAATAATTGTAGTGATTGATGGGAACTTATCCTACAAAATAAAAAAAATAAAACACGTTTTTTTTTTTGGGAAAATTACATCTTGAACGGAAATACTGAGTACTATTTTTTTCAATAATTGTAGTGATTGATGGGAACTTATCTTTGAGCCGAAAGTATGAAAATTAGGGAAATATTTTACATCATTCAGATCACTGAATCTTTAGGAATTTATTTTTATTATTTTTTCTCTTTTCCAATATTATCCTCCTATTTATAATAGACATCTAAAAAATAGTGATCAAATAATCTCGAAAATTAGAAAGAAAGCTCTGGCTTTGACTTTTCGTTTCAAAAGTTTTGTTTAGTGGTTACTTTTGGTTTCGTGGAGAAGATATAGTTGGAAAG
This sequence comes from Gastrolobium villosum, assembly GCA_032173675.1. Lineage (NCBI taxonomy): Eukaryota > Viridiplantae > Streptophyta > Magnoliopsida > Fabales > Fabaceae > Gastrolobium > Gastrolobium villosum. Next base: position 157,952 of record JAVKPL010005007.1, on the reverse strand, counting down.
TAACAAGTACTCATCAACCAAATAAAAAGGTTATCCTTAGTTAAAATGAACTCATTCAGTTGAAATCATGATTTTTCATATATTTAAAAAAAAATCCATATTAATCCTTTAAAATATGATTAAAATAGATCCACCTTAAATTTCTTAAGTGCTGTATAATCTTTTTATTTGTTAAAAATTAAAGTGGACATTATAAAATTTAGTGTGGATCGAAAACAATATTTACTCTATGTTTTATCAACGCGCATGCCATAAGTTATACGGAACACACAAAACCTATTTTAGTGATTTTTACGTCTCAAAATAATTAGTATTCACCTGTCTGTCGAAGAATATTTTAATAAAACTCAAAAAATAATGCAGTCAACAAAGTCACAGTAAATGTCGTATAACTTATGGCATGTGTATTAATAGTCATAACGTATGGCATCCATCATTAATTTGGAATAAATTATGGCATTTGAATAAGGATAAAGGGTCTATAATTTTAAAGATGTAAGGTTGTGTCACCTGTGAAAAATGATAGATAAATCCTGTCTTTTGAATATCGAGTTGACAAAAAAATAAAAGTGTGGATCTCACCTCTTTGTGAGAATAAAAGAATATAAATTGTCATTAAAAAGATAAACAATTTTCCCTTTGAATAATTTTAGGTATCTTATGAATTTTATAATATTATTTACATGTGAAAAATGACTCATCCTGTCTTTTGAATATCGGGTTAAAGACATCAACTCACCTATTTTATGGTGAGTTGACGGTCAACTCATTTAAAAATTAAAAAATAATTCAAATTTAAATATAAATTATATTTTATGAATTTTATAATATTATTTAATTTAATTTCACATTCTCCTTAATTTTTTCCAATCTGAACCCTAAATATATGCTAATATTGAGTCAAAAAAATTCTTCAGGAACTCATTTTTGCTTTCATATATGGATATCCTTAATTTGTTATAAATAAAAATTTTCTTCTATTTTTTAGGAAATTGCTAAGATAAAAAATTTGGATATCAAAAAAAGTTATTGACAAATAAAATACTACATAATGATATAAAAAAAATCATAACCTGCCCCACTATAAGTTGAACCTGTTTTGCCAAATAGGTTGACAAATTGAAAATGAACCTATTTTACCACCTCTACACGTAATAAAACATATTTTTTTACATTTTGTCATGGTTAAAAAGCTGATATAGTTGTTACGAATTCCTTGAAAGTAGACCGATGTTGCACTTTTTTGTCGAATAAACTTGCTAAGTACAAAGGGATCCTGATTTGTTAAATTATCTTTTGGTAGTTAGCTAAACCCGTATTTCATTTTATTTTTCTTATAAAAAAGTCAAGAGTAAGATATTCTTTTCATTTCAAATAGTGTGTAAAACACCAATTTGAGATGATTGCCTGCAAATAAACATATGTTTCTAGTTTTGTATCAACATGAGATAAAATGATCTTCATCCACTCCAAAACCCTATTGTTTTGGAAGTTAAAGAAATTAATGAATGATACTTTTAGTTAAATTCATACAATAAGAAATAAATAAAACTTTTCAAATACCCTTCATTAATTCCTTCAATCCACAAGATAATATAATTTTGAGGTTGATGGAGATAATTTTAGAAAAACAAATCTAATAAAGATCCTTAAATTTTAAAATGCAATTTTCACGGGAAAAGGGTGAGTGAGCCAACCATTGTCGCCTTGTTTGACCTATTCTAATTAACTTCAATCAATTTTTTTTATTTTTTTTGGAATTTGGACCACTTAATTGTCTTAGATAGTTAGATGTTTTTGAAGGCCAAAATCTTTCGTAACAAATTGTTTTCGAATCAGTTAGGCATATAACAAATAGACAGTTCCAGATTTTATGTATGTAGAAAATCTTCGCTGGGAGACTCACATGCCAATACTAGGTAACCGATGCGGGGGTCGGATTAGACATAGTCGGAGCGAAGCCCTGAAAACCAGTAGAGCAATCTAAAGAAAAAAAGAAATAAAAAAAAATCTCCTACAAGTAACCTATCAATTATAACATTTTTGGTTTTAATTATCTCTTTTTTTATAAAAAAAGAACCTTATTTATTTTTTATAAAAAGTCTTTCAATAAAGATTTTATATATTTTTTCAATAATATTGTCAAATGTTTGTACCTAGACAATAAAAAAATCAGCCTTACAATAACAAAGATGGGCTAGGGGTGTTCGTTTCACGCGCACGACTATTTTCATCTCTGCTAAGGTTTTTTCGAGATGTCATCTTCAAGGGATTTCCAAAGGGGCTTAGCGATAGAGTCGATCCTTTGAGGAGTCAGATTACTTACGTAGAAGTGTAAAGAAATCCAAGGATGGGGAGGAATTTATAACCGATTCGTCAAACAGACGAGCATGTCTGGGGTTCTTACCAGACCATTCCGCAAAAGGAATTCAATGAGCATTCGCGGATGCGCTCAGGAAAGAAAACACCATTGAAGGAGAAGATAATAAAAGCTTCAAGAACATGGACGAAGACACCAGTGAACTACTTGACCCGAAAATGGGGCAGATTACAGATTAGGGTTTTCAGACCATTTATGGTGAAGATGGGTCAGTAAGAATGCGGTGCTTGAAGGAAGCTAAGAACAAAATGAGGAGACCTTGGGCAAATGCTTTAACTGTGAAGCTTCTTCAAAAGAAGGTTGGGGTTTTGTATATGAAAAACAAATTGGACAACCTATGGGCGAAGATAGGGTCTATTATGGTAGTGGACCTTGGCTATGATTTCTTCTCCGTTAGATTCTGTAGCTTGGAAGACCTAAACTTAGTAATCACTGGCGGATCGTGGGTGCTGATGAGGCACTATCTAGCTATAAGAAGATGATAACCATGTTTCAATCCGGCCAAGGATAACATACACAGAGTGGTAGCTTGTATAAGACTCCCAGGTATTCCTCAAGAATTATGTGAACTCCCTCTTTTGAAACACCCAAGTAATATAGTAGGTAAAGTCATTAAAGTAGATAAAACTACTTCAAAGGTGATAAGTGTAAATTTGCTAGAGTCTGTATAGATCTAGATTTGTCTAAACCATTGAAGGGTGAATATTACCTAGAAGATGATGTCTACTGTGTGGAATATGAAGGCATCTACCTTATTTGTTTTAAATGCGATAGATATGGACATAAGTCTGACTTATGTCCAAAGTATGCTAAAACCACACCAGTTAGTTTAAGCACTGAAAATAGTGTGAATAAGGTGGAAGAAGTTCTTGGTAAGACGGGTGTAGGACCTTGGATGGTTGTGCAGAGTCGCAAAATGAAGAATCATTCTGCTGAGAAGAAAAATAGTGGAATAGACAGGAAATTTGGAGAGAATATTTCCAATAAGACTAACCCTCTTCCTATAAGAAAGGATCTTTCCAAGGAGAAAGGGAAAGACAATAAGATGAGCCATCCCCCAAAAAGTCACCCTACCACTGAAACATCGCTCCCTAAGGATAAAAAAAGGAATTGTCCCCCCATGACAATATCCTCCTCTTTGAAGAAAGAGAATAATCTCAATTATAGGAAGAAAGTGGGTGTCTCTGAACCCACCAAGAATATACCTAAGCAAGTGGGGATTAATACCTCATTCATTATTTCTACAGAAGTTATCAAAAAGGTTGGACCATTAAAAGGTTCAATTATTTCCCAATCTATTGTAGTGAAACCTCTTAATAAATGACATTTCTTGTGCTACCTTTACTATATTTTATCCCCCTTGTTCTGAAAACACAGTCATGACCCTCCCCACTATTGAGGACCCTCTTACAGTAGGTAAGGCTAGAGAAGAATTTAACTTAAAAAATAATCCCCCTGATCTGATTATAGCAGTTGCAACTCTTAATGTGGGAGAAAAGAAAGAAATAGAGATGGATAAACCCATCATGGAGGAAAATCATGAACCTATGGAAGAAAGTTGCCAGAAACTTAGCCATCCTAAAGCTAATTTATGTATCCAATGAATTTCCCTATTTGGAACTGTAGAGGGGCAACCAAAAAACACTCAAGACCACCCAAGAAGCATAAAATAGGTCTAGTTGCTGATCTAGAACCAAGAATTAGGTGATTTGTGGCCCTTAAAAAAATCAAGCAGCTTGATTTTAAACTGTCTGTAATTGAAGATGTTGTGAGGTTTGCTGGAGGTATTTGGATTCTTTGGAAAGAGGATAGTTGTTCTGTTTCTTTAATTGAGAAGAATAATTGATTTATTCAATGTTCTTGTCTTTTCACTACTAGTGTGTCGTTCCTTTTAACTATCATTTGCTAATCCGAAGGAAGATGTCCGAGAAGTTTTGTGGATTGATTTTAGAAGGACCAATGGGTCTGTGGCTAGTCCTTGGATAATGATGGGAGATTTCAATGAGATTGCTTCTGCAAAGGAGAAAAAAGATGTTGCTCTTCCTAATCTAGTCCGTTGCAACAAGATTGTGACTTTGTTAAATGACTGCAATGTTATTGATCTGGATGTAGAGGCTACAATTTCACCTGCAGGGGATCTAATGGCTTCATCAAGATAGAGTCTTCAAAAGGCTGGACCGAGTTTGTGCCAATGCTGAGTAAAGGACAACATTTGCTGAAGCTACTGTTCTAGCTTTACCCAGACTCTACTCAGACCATAATCTCATCCTTGTTTCCATGCTCCCTCAAGATAGAATTTGGAGAGAAAAGCCCTTCAGGTTCTTAGCTGCTTGGCAAGAACATGCCTCATTTCCCTCCTTCCTTAAGGATGTTTGGAACCCCTTGTGTAGCATCAATCATGGGTTGTCCAGTCTGGTTATCCCTCTTAAATGTTGGAACAAACATGTTTTTGGTAAAATTCTGCACTGGAGATATTGAAGATTCACCAATCATCTATGGAGTTTGAGGGAGCTTTTATATTGTCTTTTGTTCTTAATTTTGCTATGTCTGGTTAAGTTTTTTAGTAGTTAAGGTTAGATGGAATTTAATCGATTTATTATGCTTTGAACAATTCGTTATGTTAATTTTCCTTTTTATCATGAATGAAGTTATCTGTTTTTAATGCTTTATATAAGCTTGAATCTTATATATCTATCATAGGTAAATGCATGACAATAGGAATGTTGGTGTGTGATCCTTATTTGATAATTTCATCGTACGCTTTATGATTCTAGGGATAGTCATAGGGTTTGCGTAATCTTTATGATTCTTGAACTTAGTGCTTGCATTCTTAGGGAATAACCGGGGAACTAGGATTCTTGCAAGATTGTAAAGGTTTTAGGGTAACAAGGGATTGAGCTCTAATCACATGCGAAAGAATTGATTAGACTGATACTAAGGACGATTAACGTAAAGAAGGAATTCAAATATAATAAAGAGATTGAAGGAAATCGAAACCCTAGCTACGCTTTTATTTTATCAACTTTTTCAAATCTTTAATTTCTTGTCTTTAATTCTTGCGAGTAATTAGTTTAATAGTTCATATTTTAATTCTACAATTCGAATTCCGTTTCTAAATACAACTTTGATCGTTCAACTAAGGTTGAGATAGTGAATTAGTGATTGAACCTTAATCCTCGTGGGAACGATATCCTACTTCATCATTATATTACTTGTACGATCGGTGCACTTGCCGTGAGTAGCAATAAGGTACTTTTTCGGACAGATGTTACTGTTGTCCTAATAAAATTGAAAGCAACATACATGTGTTTAGAGATTGTCCCAATGCTGAATCCTTACGAAATTGCTCCATCATCCAACCCTTACCTTTTAGTGTTGCGAAATCGGCAAGTATACCGTTCGTTTCAAGTAATAAAAGTGATAAGTAAGATATCATTCCCCCGAGGATTAATGCACCAAGTACTAATTAACTATTCCCCTTAAGTTGGAAAATAAAATTGGTTTGATTGTGAAAGTGATTGATTTTTGGAATTTTAAAAATAATAATATTTAAAAAACATGCAAGAAAAGATCAAGAATGTCACGGAAAATATGAGATTGATTAAAAATTGTAAAAAGATTGTAGCCAAGATGCACTTCACCTCCTATCCTCCCTTATATTCCTATATTGTATTTTATAATTAATTAATTGGTTTGCTCAGATAATTCATTATTTTCGTATAAAATAGTTGAACCCTAATATCTTAGTGATTTCAACCCTTTAACCCAATTACAAACCTAGTGTCCTAGTAATCCCTCTTGAATCAAGCATTAAGCAAATAAATTAAAAGTCTGCAATCTATGTAAGCCTATGTCTAGGTCATGCACACCCTTGTCCAGATTAAAACCCCAATATGTCTATTGTGAGTCCTAAGCCTCAAAGCCCTATAATTTAGAGTGATCAGTTCTAAACAGGATATGGAAAAATTAACATAGGCAGAATAAAACAAAATAACTAATTAACTTATAAAAATAGTATAGGAAATATAAAGGATTCACATTGGATCCATGATCCCAACTACAAAAAGAAAACTAGCCAGACATATTCATGTCTGACTTAAACAAATTAAAATAGTAAAAAGAATTCATGAAAGAAAAAGAAAAGAAAAAGATGAAGAAGAAAGATCAATGGTCTTTGTTGGGTGGTTTGCTAATGGTGGAAAAATATATATTCTGATGGAGGACGTTCCTCTGTTCTAAATTTGTAAAGGAAACAAATTTGTTCCTTTACTTCCAACCCAAGTGCGCAAGTGCACGCATCAAGTAATAATGGGTGTATTAATGCCCGGATTATCGTTCCCACGAGGATAGGACTCTAAACAATGTCTTAAACTATTTTATAAAGAATGAAAATGAGAAGAAAAGTTAGTGATTGAGCTGTCGGGTCAAACGTTACTCACTGTCTAGACAACGTTCATCAAGAACAGTAAGTTCAATCTGATAATAAACAACTACTCGCTTCGTTATATATGTTGATCCTTCCTGTTAAGAGAAGGTGAGATAATAATCATTGGAGGTTGATAGATACAAGATTGAATAAAGTAAAAATAAAGCAGTAATAACTATACTTAAGAGACAACAAGTGGATGGGTTTAAAAATAGTTTTAACACAAGGAACGAATTTACTGCTCCCTTCTTAAACAATTATTTTCTCTGCTCAAGACCTAACACTTTTTGGTTTTGTCCCAGTTTCTTAATTGTCAACTCTGATTCCTCAGCTCATGACTAGATGGCTCACAAGTTCCCATATTCCTATGGCTCCCTTGACTCCAACAGGTACTTAGTGCAGAACCTTAAAATGGACGAAGTAACCCCTTATTCCTAAGGTAACCAATAGTGTCGTTGCCAAAACACTACCTTCCCCCACTGGCTAAGCTGTCTGAAATCCCTTCCTTATGGAAGATCCTTTCTCAGTATGTGCTCAATTTCCATTGATACACAATGATTATAGCTTACTTAGCCAGAGAAACACAAAAAGCTTAAGTCAAGAGTTTTGAAAATAATTATTTAAGAGCTTTGCAGCTCATCCGTTCCACAGATGGTTCAGCTCATGGCTGTAAACTTAAACATAATTATTCTAAACTGAAATCCAATAGACCCGAGATTCAGCTCAGAGATAACGAATGGAAAGGAAAGAAACACTTATATTAAATTAAAAACAAGAAAGATTACAACAAAATATCAAATGGAGAAGATGGTTGATGCTCGTGAGCAGTCTCAGGTGGGTGATACAGAAAAATAAAGAAGTGTTGTCACTTAACTACAGTTACAACTTTACAAAACTAAACTATAAACAATACTAGGTGATCTTCTTCTTAAGAACTTCAATCCCTTAGGAATCCGATGATGTTTTCATGTTTGAGACGTTTTATTTATAAGCAGAAGAGTGAGTGGCAGTCTTGTGAATCCCTTGGAGTTGGTTTCTGGGTCGTATGGCTGGGGCGGTGGCAATAGGGTTTAGAAGCTTGCAAGTTGTTAGATGGGACAACTTTTGTTTGTGATTAGCCGCTTTTCCTGCAGTCCCCCATGTCTTGTTGTTTGTTCAGCCAATGAGAACCCTTTATTCCCTGCTATTCACGTTTCTGGATGCTTAAGTGGTGCACCGCCTCTGCTTTAAGAAGACGTTGTTTCCACGTTTCCTGTAAAGTGATCAGAAGCATTAAATGAGTGTAGCAGGTGCAATAAATGCTCTCAATCCGTTCCCCATTTAATATGTTTTCCAAGGGTTACGTCAACATTTGTTCCCCCACTGTATTTTTGTCATAAAAGTGTAAAACAAGTGATTTTCATGCTGAAGTTGCTCATCAGATGAGGGAACGAATGATATTTTGCCATCAAAATGGGCTTAGATGAGAACGATTTTACGTCCCATCAGTCTTCAATCTTCAAGTTCTCAGGAATCCTAATCTCCAGCAAGAGTCTCCTCTGAATATTGTTGCCTTTGTCGAATTGTCTCTCCCCCCCCCAAGAGATGCCTTTTTATAGGGATGAAAACCATATCTTTGATTTTCCATAATATCTTCAATGGAATCTTCACTATAATCTTCTAATCATATCTTTGACCAAATCCTTCAAATATTCCTCTTTTTAATTTAATGGAAAATTTTCCTTAAAAATATTCAAATGAAGATTTGATAAGATCTTGAATGATTCAGAAATCCAAAGCAACTCTACTTGATATCTCCAATTTATCTCTTTATTGAGCTGAAATTTACTGCAAAATATAAGAAATCTTATAAGAATATTATTGAAAATAAAATAATAATTTAATCATAATTCTCATATCTTTTAATTACTTTTAACTCAATTTCATGCTCAAATTGACCCTTAATACATAGTAAATTGGAGACTCATCATTCAGCTTTTTTGATACTCCTCAGTTTGATGAATGGATGAGCCTTAATATTAATATGCCCAAAATCCAGCAAAAAGATTGGAGAAACTTGTTTTTTGTGGTGTGCAACTTACTTTGACTTGGAGAAATAAGGATATTTTTTATGATATGTTTAACAGACCTAAAAATCCATCTACTTTATTATCTAAAATATTGGAGGAGTTTTCTTCTTCTAGGCTTACTATCCCCCTTAGTTTTTCTAAGGGTCATTCTCCCCAATTGCTTCCTTGTTGGACGCGGCCTGATATGGATTTTCTTAAATTAAATGTGGATGGGGCTATTTTTAGAGAAAGGGCAGCTTGTGGTGACATCTTTAGGGACTACCTTGGGTCTTGGATTGGTGGCTTTTCTTCCTTTCTTGGCTCTTGCTCTCCTCTTTAGGCTGAATTGTGGGCCATATACCATGTCTTAACCTCCGCTTGGATTCAGGGGTGGAGGAAAATGATGGTTAAAAGTGACTCTGCTCAATCCACCAGCCTTTTTACCACTTATGGCAAGGCTTCCCCTGGTGGCTAAGATTCGAGATTATGTGAACAAAGACTTGATTATTTCTTTTTTTACAGGTTCCTAGATCCATCAATAGATGTTCTGACTGTTTAGCAAAAAAGGCTCTCAACAAAAATTGGGGTTTCTATTCTATCACTTCTCCTCATCAAGATCTTCCGCACCTCATGGAAGCTTACATTTGGGATCCTGGATTATTTCAGCATTGCCTTCTGTTTCTGTTTTTATTCTTTCTTTGTTTTTAGGGCTTTAACCCCTTAGGCTTTGTTTGGGAGTTTGGAGGGTAAGGGAAGGAAGGGGATCCAAGGGGGAGGGAAAGAAAATTGGAGGATATTCCCTTCTCTTGTTTGAAAGATAAAAAAAATGGTAAGGGAAAAAAATAAAAAGTTAATGACATATTTTTACCGTACCTATTTTTAAAAATTAATATAATTATTATATTTTACAAATTAAAATAAATTTAAAATTTCTAACAAAATTATTTATGTACTTTTCACAATACTAAAAAAGATTATATTTTCAACGAAATTTTCAACGACGATATTTTTTTTCTGACGAAATTTTTTACAAAAAAAAATTTTCTATCGAAATTTAGTTTCCGTCAAAATTTTTGACGAAAATGATTTTCTCCATCAAATGTTTTAAGTGAAAAAATAATTCCGTCAAAAATTTTGACGGAATATTTTTCGTTCACAATTTCGATGGATGTGTTCTGATGAAAATTTCGACCAAAATTGTGATGTCAAAATTTTTGAGAGAAATGTTTCATTCGAAACTTTCGACGATATTTAGATTCAGTAAAGAATTTTAAAAAGATATTTTTTTCGTCAAAATTTTATCGAAATATTTTTCTTAAATTTTTTTTACGGAAATATTTCCTATCAAGATTTTTTGACAAAAATGTATTCAGTCGAAAATTCTCGATGGAAATATGTTTCGTTAAAAATTTCGACGGAAGTTTTTTTTGTCAAAAAAGTTTAACGAAAATGTTTCTGTGGAAAAATTTCAACGGAATTTAAATTCTGTAAATAATTTTGATAAAGTTTTTTGTCATCAAATTCTTTTGATGGAAATGTGTTTCGTTGAAAATTTTGATGAAATATTTTTCGTCAAAAGTTTTGATAAAAATGTTTATTTGTGAAATATTTTGAGGGAAATGTTTTGACGAAATTTAGATTCCGTAAAGAATTTTGACACAAAAAATTTTCCGTCAAAATTTTCTACAGAGATGTTTTTAGTCCCAAATTTTGATGGAATTATTTTTCGTCAAAAATTTAGATGGAAATGCTTTTCGTAAAAAAAGTTGACGTAATTGTTTTACATTTAAACTTTTCGATGGAATTGTGTTTTGTCAAAAATTTGGAAGGAAATATTTTCGTTGAAAGTTTCGACGAAATTTAGATTCTATCAATAATTTTGACTGATTTTTTTTGTGTAAAAATTTACGTCAGTGATTATGGCAAGATCTTGTCTCGTCTGTAATTTTGTCTTTAGATTTGACGGAAAGTTTTTGACGTATATGACTTTCATCAAAAATTTCATAATTATTTTTGACTAAATATTTTTCGTCTATAAATTCTGTGAGTTTTTAAGATTTTTCTAATAATGTCACATTTAAAAATGATTCGCGTTTATTTAGTTTTCATATTTTAGTGTTAAGGGTAGATAAGTAATTTTTATTATTTCACCCCTCAGGCTCAAACCCCCAAATTAGGGAAACTTTAATTTTTAAAAGTAGGAGGATTTTGGAGGGTTTAGTAAAAATCTCCAATTTCTTCCATTTTTTAACTTACAAATAAGAGGAAGGTTTACTAAAACTAGAGGTGTTCTTCAACCGAACAACCGAAAAATCGAAAACTGAAAAAAAAATCCGCAAATTTTAATTGGATTGAGTCAGTCTTCGGATTGGTTGATGAAAACCGATCCAATATGTTAATTTCTCTCTACTTACTTGGGTTTTTCCCCACCAATCATAGCCCAAATTTTTTTAAATCCAAGACCTATTAACCCATCAATTAAACCCAAGAAAAAAACCTAGTATCATCTTATCAACACAATTTTATCTATGTAGATATACTTATCTCATTTTCCAAACAAAAAAAAACTATATTATATACATTTGTATTAAAAAAAATACAATTACAAAGCCAATATATACAAAGGATGTTATTTGCACAATAATCATGAAACATTTTTTAGGATTTTCAAAAAAATCGATCCAATACAAATCGAAAAGAATTGGATTGGATCAGATCGGATTTGGAAAAAAATGCAAACCGAATGGATGATTACATGATCAAACCGAAGGAATTGGGTCGGATAATTTTTGCTTCCAAAACCGATCTAATCCAGACCACGAACACCCCTAACTAAAACTCTCCGGTTCCTTCCATTTCCCTCCTAAAACCAACTCCCAAACAACACCTAATTGTATATATAAAAAAAGAAAAAGAAATTTTCCTTACCCATCACATAGAATGAAAGGACAATTCATGGAAATGAGCAACAATAAACAAGACTTCAAATTGTCAATAGAAAAAATCCCACCATTATACGAGATCAACCCTTCCATTTCTTAATCAAAGATTGTGAAAGGTTAGGGCCTATTTGGTGTGACGTATAAGGCATGATAATATAAGTTTATATTATACGATATGACATTTTTAGTTGTTTGGTGTGGCCATCGTATAGTATAAGCTTATAAAACATAATCCCTTAAAAATCAAAATGATGTATAACTTAATCCGGCCTAAGAAGGAATGATAAGACATGATAAGAGGTTAGTATATTAACATCATTGACCAGTGAATTCTAAAAAATTAATATATTATTTTAAAACTAAATATTCAAATAAAAATTAATTTTTCAATATATTAGTTTTTAAAATATTGAATATTTTTATTTTTATAAAAACCAAAACACTGATCAATAAATTTTAATAAAAATTAATATCATATGACATTTTTTTAAAGAATTATATAAATTCTTCATTAAAGGATATTTTTATTAAAAATATTTATTTTTATCCTATATAATATTATACAGTGCATTATCAAATACTAGATGCTATTATCTTATATAATATATTATTTTATACAATACCGTGCCAAACGCTGGATAGTATTAAAATTCAATCACGCCTTATATTATTAGATCTTATACTATAATGTTTTATCCTATACTATGCACCAAACATGCCCTTAGGGATCCATCTAATATATAAGAGGAGTATAGGGAATAGAAACTAATTCAACAACTTATAAGATTGAAAAGTTTAGCCCAACATTTAAGATGGAAAAGTAAACACTTACTAATTCAACAAGTTTGTTACTTTTAAAAGCAACATCACTAACTTACTAATAAAAGAGTTTAATAATAATTGTAAAAAAAAATAAGGCAACACTCGGCCCAATTGAAATTTTGAAAGCCCAGAAAACCGCGTCAAGTTGGGCCATTGAGCAAGCTTGGGTATGGGCTCAGCTTTACTCCTATCAATAACCCTCGGTCCGGTCAGGCATCTCGGGTTTCTCGGAATCGACACCGGAGCTCCGCCGAATCCATTCCGGTTCCAGTCGAAGCACCATTTCGCGGCACGGCGGAGGGGACATGCGTGCCACCGTCACCTTTTCGGACCTTTCTCTTCTGAAGCGACTGTCTTACCGCTTGAACGCAAATCTCTCCTTCGCATCGGAGACTTGGCCTGCGGCGGCATCCATGGACGATCCCGACGACCCTGTCTCATACTCCGACGTGCCGAAGCCTCGGCGGAGAAATTCGGAGAGGAAGGCTTATGTGACGCCGATGAAGGTTCTGATTGAGAGGGCGAAGAAGGAGAGAGAAGCGCGAAAGAAAGATCCTTGTAGGGTTTTGGAAGAAGCTCCCGAGAACGGGTTATTGGTTCCAGAACTGGTGGAGGTGGCTCATAGTGTCTATCAAGCTCGCAGGTCTCTCCTCTCCGGTCTGAGTCAACTCGTCCGAGTCATTCACGTCCTGCGCTGCGAGTATGCACTTAATTGTTTTTCGGTTTTAACTTTTAATTGATATGTTTATTTGGTAGAATAATTGATATTGTTTCACTAATAATTACAAAAATGTTGATAATGAAAGGGTGAAATGAACAAAATCTTTGTTTCTTTTGAAGCATCATAAGGTGATATATGAAGAATAGAAATTGTAGTTGATATATTTTGAGTTTGGAACCAATGTGTAAGTTGCATTGGCTTGTACTTGTTGGCTTCACATTTAATGGTTTCATATTATCAGGCTCTGTAATGAGGTTCACATTGGTCATGTTGGTCATGAAATTCGAACATGTAATGGACCAAAGAGTTATTCCCGGAATGCAACCCATGTTTGGAGAAGGGGAGGGGTTCGAGATGTGGTCTTCTTCCCAAAATGCTTTCATCTTTTTGACCGTGTTGGTAAGCCAAGAGTAGGACATGATGAGAGGTTCAGCGTTCCTCGTATCCCTGCCATTGTTGAACTCTGTATACAAGCGGGTCTAGACCTGGAAAAGCATCCCACTAAAAGGAGAACAAAACCTGTATATTGTATGGAAGGAAGAATTGTAGATTTTGAATCCGTTGTGAAGGAGGATGAACAACAACATCACCTTTACCCCAAATTAGTTGGGGTCGGGGAGGATGAGACTAAAAGAAAATGTTCTTTTGATGATGTCAAGCTTTTTGTGGGCTCATCCTCTATGTTGACCAAGCCTCTAGAGAAGGTCCAGAATTTAGTGGAGCACAACAGCCATCTGGATCAGTTGAGTGGTGAAGAAAGGAGCAACTTAAGATATTTAAGTAAACAGACACTGGACTCATGGTTTGAGATGACATCAGGTGCAAAGAAGATCATGGAGAAGTATGTTGTGAATACTTGTGGATATTGTCCTGAGGTCCAGGTCGGTCCCAAGGGACACAAGTTGAGAATGTGCAAGGCTTCAAAGCACCAGTCTCGGAATGGTTTACATGCATGGCAAGAGGCAACAATAGATGATGTTGTGGGTCCAAATTATGTCTGGCATGTTGAGGATTTGAATGGGCCTGCTCTGAATAACAATCTGAAGAGATATTATGGCAAGGCACCAGCTGTGGTGGAACTCTGTGTGCATGCTGGGGCTCCCGTTCCTGATCATTATACGAGCATGATGAGATTAGATGTGGTTTCCCCTGATCGAGATGAAGTTGACCTTGTCGCCTGAAATGACATCCCTTTTGAAGATAGATTGTATATGTTCGATCAACATTTGGAGTTCACATGGATGAAATCTTGGACTTTGAGTTTGATCAACTCTGATCTTTGGTGTCCTTTGCTAGTTTTTCTGTTGTCTGATTATAAGTTGTAAAGCATGTATCATCATATCCAAGCATTCTCAATAATAGTTGCCAGCTTATTTTATCTTCAGTAAAGATACACAGCTTGAAGTACAAGTATTGCATTATGTGATCCCTTTTTATTTTATTTTTTATAGACAAGAAAGTATTTAGCCTTAACCCCTACACACAGAAAAGAAAGGACAATTCATGGAAATGAACAACAATAAAAAGTTTTGAAATTGCGATTAGAAAAATCCCACCATTATAAGGGATCTCCCCTTCCATTTCTCTAGAATTCCAAATACACAGAAAGAAAGGACAATTCATGGAAATGAACAACAATAAAAAGTCTTAAAATTGTCAATACAAAATCCCACCATTGTAAGGGATCACGATCCCCCCCTTCCATTTCTCTAAACATACGTTTTTTTTTATACCGATGTTAATCATCTATGGAAAAACCAGAATACATCAAATTGGTTACGTATTTGTGGTATCTTTCGCCACTGTCACTATCACTGTCATCGTCATCGTTTTGGAACGAGAGTAAAGGAGTGAGTTCAGTGTCTTGGGCTGGGAGTTGGTCCGGGAGTAAAGAATTGAGAGTGTCTTGGACTGGGATTTGGTCCGGGCGTACAGGATTGAGTATAGTGTCTTGGACTGGGAGTTGGTCCGGGAGTAAAGAATTGAGTAGAGTGTTTTGGACTGGGATTTGGTCCGGGCGTACAGGATTGAGTATAGTGTCTTGGACTGGGAGTTGGTCCGGGAGTAAAGAATTGAGTAGAGTGTTTTGGACTGGGATTTGGTCCGAGCGTACAGGATTGAGTAGAGTGTCTTGGACTGGGAGTTGGTCCGGGAGTAAAGAATTGAGTAGAGTGTCTTGAACTGGGATTTGATCCGGGCGTACAGGATTGAGTATAGTGTCTTGGACTGGGAGTACAGTATCTGCCAAGCCATCTAAACCAGAGCGAAGAATGTAACGGGAATAACTGAGCGGGAGTAAAGAATTGAGTAGAGTGTCTTGGATTGGGAGGACTGGATCTGCCAAGGCATCTAAACGGGAACGAAGAATGAAAAGGGAATAACTGAAACCCGCTCCAGCAATGCCCAATAGTAATTTTATCTTCATGAGTTGTGCTATTAGATTTCCACAGAAAAAATTTAAGAGATCAATCGCCACTCCGGAGGGACTCAGTCTTGACAAGATGAACGACATGATAGCAAAAGCAGTGGAAGAAATCAGGATATATGCATCTGGCTTTACCTTCACCACTTCATCCCAAAAAAATGTGTACACACAAATGATGCTGAAAACCGAAAATGCAAAATGTGCTTTGTCCCAAGGACTAGTTTGTCTTTGCCTTTCCTTCGCAAGCAAGAGAACGAGGCAGGTGATGATACCGAAAATACCATAAACACAGATCTTCCACCATATCCACTTTCCAAACATGTAGGGGAAGGAGGAGCTCAAACCGAAACAGAGAAATCCAACAACCGATGAAACAATACCCACTAATCTCCATACCGTTGGCTGCGTCATGTTCTTTCTGAAGTGAGCAAGAATGCCTTTCACAGACTAATAGACAGAGCTTTGGCTGCATTCATTAGCCATTTGTTTTTAAATCGGAAGAAACTGAAGGGAAAAATTAAGAAAGACAGTGAAGGTATATCATCAGAAACCACGGCATCGTACTGAGGAATGAAAAATACCGTTTTGATTACCTGAGATGTAGAAGCGAGCGTGATAATTCTTCACTTTCAGATCTCCTTCTCTAGCCTATCGATCTGCAGCAACGCATCATGAATAGTCACAAAATCCGCTGTACGGTTGATCTTGGTTGATCTTCTAGGTTATGACTCAAGGGGATAAGGGAGTTGTGTGGGCAACCTTTCAGATGATGAACAATGCCTCTTTGTGTTTTTGATTTCTGTAACCCTAGGAGGTACAAGTGGAGAAAATGTTTCATATATACCCTGTCCAATCCAACTAACCCTAAGCTTCATGGGTTAATTGGTCTTTGGGCTCACTCACTAAAACCATTGGGTTTAGTGAAAAGAGCATACCCAACATATAGAACAGTGAAAGAGGATTAGATAGAAAAGAATAAGAGAGATGAAGTTGGGGATCAAATAATCATGTTTACTCAATCCATTTTCTAGAATTTATAAAAAAAAAAAACATCCTACACTTCTACTAAAAGTAAAATTCCTAACTTATCCTATTCTACTTTATTTGTTCGTAAAGATAAGAACTAGATAACTCAAACTAATAAAGATAAGCATGCCTAACTATCTTTTGAATTTAAAATACTTAGCAAAAGTAACCATCTAGTGATAGCTATCTACTAATGGATTTTACTGCATGTAGTCTGCCAAATACTTGGACTTCTTTTTGGTCTGCTCTTAATTAAAGTCTCCTACAGAAATCCTTCTCATTCTCAAAATAAAAAGTGGACAGCGTGCACCGTGTACATATGTAAATGTTACAGTTTGAACGCGTATCTCACTCGTTATTTAAAAGTTTAAAAATAAAAAGTGGACAGCGTGCAGCGTGTACATATGTAAATGTAACTTTACTGAGGTTTCATCATTTCTTCCTGTGCAAATTTATTCTTTATTTATCAAGCCTTTCACATTGATCAAGAAAAGTAAATAATAAAAGGACTTATTTATGACAATTTGCGGAAGATGACAGCTAGTGGACGACAGCAAGGAGAAAATTTTCATGAAAATTAAGTTAATCAAATTCCAGCATCATAACTTCCAGA
The DNA here is from genome assembly GCA_032173675.1 of Gastrolobium villosum. Taxonomy (NCBI): domain Eukaryota; kingdom Viridiplantae; phylum Streptophyta; class Magnoliopsida; order Fabales; family Fabaceae; genus Gastrolobium; species Gastrolobium villosum. The sequence continues at coordinate 140,549 of JAVKPL010005007.1, read as the reverse complement.
AATCGTAATAAAAAAACATACAACTACGATCAAGCAAATTTTGAAGGAAAGGAGTTTCCATAAATTTGAAGCAAAATTTATGTTAAATTTCTACTAACCAACATATACGTTAAATTTAAAGATGAGTCAGAGTGATGCAAAGCAGCTTCAGATATTTTGATAATAAGAATATCTATCCTCTTATTAAATATGTCACAGTCTCGTAATAAAAGAGAATAAATTGACAACTAAAGGGAGATGATAAATTAATAAATTAACATTCAATTGGAGATATATATTGGTTACCAGTTTAATTTTAGGAATGGTTATGACTAATTTTTTCCAAAGCTTCCGGGCTTCTTGTTCTCTAAGAGCATTTTTTTTTTTTATACATAAAGAAAAGCTAAAAAAGCAGAAAACAAGGGTCTATTTGATTGTGTTTTGCTTTTTTTTGTTCTTAAAACTGTTTTATAAAATAGTTATGAAACAGTTGTTTTCTATATTTTTTTTTAGAAAGTTAAAAAACAAAAATAACCCAGACATGTTCTCTAAATTTGATTTTAAAAACAAAAAAACAGTTATAATTTTCAAAATATTTTTTACAAAATAGGTCTTAACAAAAAAGTATTTTAATATTTTGTTCTCAAAACTAAAAAACTGTTTTCCAAAGCAGAAATCAAGCAGAGCCAAGAGCATTTACTAAGTGATATTTTCAATCATTCAAATATTATTTTATAATTCGGTTACTCATAATTTCAAAGAATTTTTTTATTGCCATTTCTATATTTCTAGGATACTAATCACGCTTTCAGTATTGGTTTAATTCAAACTCCAACAAGAATTATGCATTTGACTGGGTAGGATTTTATATGCTAGCTCCTTCTAAAGAAGTGGTGTATCTATGCATCATTTACTCTACGATTCTTTTCAATATTTTACTAGACAAATGAAGTATGGTTTTTAGAGAATCAGTGTTTGTTTCAATAGCTTTTGATCAAAATCCATCCATGTGAGATGCATGACTTTTTAAGAAAGATAGGAATTTGAACTGTTTAAAAACCGGATTTGATGATGGTTTTTCGAGAAAACCCGGATAAAGCACTGTTGACACACTTTTTATCATATATTTCCCTGATAAAATTTTGTCATATCAAACTATTTTTTTTAACTTCTCTATCTATTCAACTTTTCCTATGAATCCCTAGTAATTACATTTCCATGATATCCTTAAAATTTATCTTCTATGTATTTCGTAAAACCTAGAGTATACCGAACATTAAACATATATTTTTCTTAACGACAGCTGTGAGCATGGGGCAGAGGGATTTTTCTTATTAGGTGCTACCATCTTATGCAACTCGGTGGTTCTTTTTTTATGTGTAATATATATTTTTCTTAAATAGGAGATAGTATTTTTTTCATGTAATATAAAAAAGTATATATTTTTTTATTCCTTTGAATTCAATTTTTATTTTTTTAATTTTCTTTTGAATTCTTACTTTTTATTTTTGAACAGAAATACAATGCACGTTAGCACCAAAAAAAGCGCTTGGGACATACACAAGGTGTGTCAGCAAAAAAATCTACATATTAGATATCCGTGTCGGTGACTCAAGCAGCAGTTAGTCAAAGGGGTTTGGACCCATTTCACTACCACACGTCATATCCATTTACCTATCTATTAATGTGTTTGAACTTATATTGCCTTCCTTTGGAGCAAGAATTGTTTCCAAGTTGATGAGTCTTCCAACACACCAATTAACTTTGCTACCTGCCCGCAAATAGGGCCCCCCCTGCTCTATGTAATACTGCTGTTAAAGTCAAAAATCCCTACCTTCCCCTGTTGTTTCTTCTTTCGATATAAAGACATTCCCTTCCCTTCCCTTCCCTTCCCTAAGGGGTATTTGATAGAAAAAAAAAAATTATTTATATGAGAATCTTAATTTTTAAAAATATAAATTTTACATTCAATTTACGATAATATTTATAAATTAAAATTTTAAAAAAATTCAGTTGATCGGGAATTTCGGAGAATGCTGTGTATCTAACGCCCCCTAAGTTTTTTTTTGTTTTTTTTCTCAATCCATTTTTTTTTTAATTTAAACTATCTGATTCAACCAGTCTCAAACTATATAGGGAACGACTCTCAAATTTTTTTTTTCTTTTAAAGAATTTGGACTCAAGACTTTTTGTTAAGGAAGATAAATTATCGTTATTTGAACAAATGATTGTTGGTAAAGAACAACTGTTACCTAAGTAAAAATTTGCAACTGCATATTTCTTATAGTTCACGTGTACGCAAAACTAACTTGACGTTAGTTTAAATTAGGTCATATGAGAATTATTGATTCTGAGAACATGTATGTTGTGTATCAATCAATCACGAAACTATAAATGTCCAATCTTCATTGTTTTGCGCAATAGTTGGACTGATCACAATAAGTTTTTACGTTTATATAATTTTTATTTAATTTATATCTAATTAATATAAGAATTTATCACTCACTATTCACATTTGACTCTTTCCACTTTAGTGCAATTGTCAAAATAGGAGGGGAGCCCATAACCTCTTCTAAGAGATACCTATACCAATTAATGGGTAAAGTGTGTGTCATTTTAAATGAAGTAAGGTTGTGTCATTTTAAGAGAGAGATAGATAGATAAAGGAGGAGAGAGAGTTCATAAAAAAAATAAAGATGTTGATCTCACCTCTTCGTGAGAGTGAAATAATATAAGTTATGTCATTTAAAAGGATAAATACTTTTCCCTAAGTTAATACAACATTTCAATCCAAAATTTTAAAATTATATGTCAATGGATCTTTTCACATATATTTGATCCTCATTTGATTTATATCTAATCAATATGAGATTTTACATTGCTAGTTACACTTGAATGTTTCTAATACTACTGTATCTCCAAGAAATGCACATTAAGGAAATGCACGTTATATATCTATTAATCTGCATTCTGCAGTGATTAATTGCTTCCAACGAGTGTCTAATAAACTACCAGACGTGTAAGAAATTGGAATCATTGGGGAATGCTTCATATAATTTTTTAGGATTTTATAAGAGTTATGTTGTAGGGAAAATGATTGTGTAATGTTATAGAGATTCGTTTTGCGTGCATTAGTTTTTTTTTCTTTTTTTTTGCTTTAGAAAGTGTGGGTCCTACAAAATATTGTGTGTGTAGGAAAATTGTTAGTGTCATGTGACATGATAGATCTAAACCCCAATTTTTTAATTAATATTTCTTGTAGCAGCCTATTCGTGTTGAAAATGGTACTGGGGAGTTCAAAATCTTTTGTAAAGGATTTATTTATCTATGGGCAAATGACACATTTGATTATTTCTAATATACCCCCCTCAAGTGTAAGGTTCAACATCATATTCCCCTTTTATGGATAACTTCTACAGAAATCTTTTCTTGTTGGAGTCACACTAGCCTTATGCGAAGGTCTTAAAATATCACCATCTCCAAATACACTACCCAACCACACCATTGGCTTTGATATCATTGTTGAGAATGGTATGGGGCCCAAAACCCTTTTACATAAGATTTATTCACCAATAAGTCAAATGATAAACCACAATAAGTAAGTTGACACTAGATCTCAACCAGAACCTTAAGCCTGAGTTATATGGGTATTTTTTACACTTATATAATACTCACACGAAACATTTCTAATCAATGTGAAATTTCATCGGTACTTGATTATTTCTAACAATTCAATTGGTATAAAATAGCCTATACTGATAGGATCGCGAATTACTGATCTATTTTTTTTATTAATCTAAACAAAAATAACAATAATTTTCTTACTAAGTTTCGTTTGAATTTTTTTTCTTTTCAAAATCAAATTAATAATTTCATTTTTAACACTTTTTGTTTTTTTGTAAACTTAACACATTTTATCCGATTCACATAATTTGAACAGCCTTAACGTGTATCTTATTTTTTAATTTTTTGGCAGTTTCTTTAATGTGTATTTTTTTTTATAACCCGGAGGTATCCTCATTCAACCTCCTCCAGTCACGTTGCCCTCGGGGTACGGCCCTGTAGGCTAGGGCCTCATTGAAATAGCGAGTGCATTGAGCTTTGCTACCGAATGAAGGATGAGACTAATCCTCCAACTGAGAATGAGACATTTTTCTCCTCTGGCTCACAAAGATTTTCCAAGAATTTGCTTGAGGCAGGGTTTGAACCTCAGACTCAAACAAACCCTTGAGAGCTCAGTTGCCAACTGAGCTACCCTTTGGGGTTCCTTAATGTGAATTTTAGCACAGTAATAAGGTGTACCTTTAAAATAACATGTTAACAACATTTATTACTTTTTATTAATTTATCCTAGCTAATTGTTACTTAAACAAAGAAGATTGAATTTTTTATTTTTTATTTTTAATATTAAATTATTATACTTTTATTTAATAATTTTAATTTTAATTAATTAACCTCGTACACCTTAACAAAACTTATTTATGTATAATTGCAAATAGACTGGTCTATCTTTTAAAATTGTTTTATTTTTATTTCCTATTTAACCCTATATTATTGACCATGTTTTGACTCAATGAATGTTTTGGGAGTCATGAATCATTAATTTTTTTTATGAAATAATTAATAAAATTTAAACTAATGAACGATTGCTCCTGGAGAAAAAAAAAACACTACAATTGAACCGTTCATACCGATCAATTCAGTCAAATTCTTAAAGATTGAATTAATTCTACATTCTCCAATAAACTAATATATATGTAATTTCCTTTGTCTTAAATTAAAGCTTAATATGTAAAATTCATGTTTTACTCGTAGTTAAACGATCCACAAATATAATATTATCGTACTATAAAAAAAAAATGATACTTGAATACAAATTCGGTTACAAGGATTAAAGAACCAGCGACTTAAAGATTGGAGACTTATTATAATAAAAAAAAGATTCTTAATATTTTTCAAAATATAGAAAGGGAAAAATGTTTATCTTTTTAAATGTCACAACTTATATCATTTCACTCTTTCAAAGAGGAAAAATTTTAATGTGCTTCCGCCCCTTCGTGGTCCTTCCATTCAGAAAATGACACATGTATTTTTATTTTATTTTTTTCTCTTTTTTTCTCTCTCCTCAATTTCTCTTTCACTCTCTCTCCTTTACCCCACCCTATTATCTGTGGGCCGGGAGCGCCACATTTAAATTCCTCAAAGAGATGAGACCCACACCTTTATTTTTTTGTCAACTTTCTCCTGCTTTATCTGTTTATCTTTTTAAATGACACAACTTATATCCTTTCACTCTCATAAAGAGGTGGGACCCACACCTTTATTTTTTTGTCAATTCTCTCTCCTCCTTTATATATCTCTTTCTCTCTCTTAAAATAACATAACCTTACATCATTTAAAATGACACACACTTTACCCATATAGAAATGTTCATTATGGATTTTTTTATAAATAATTTACGTATTATTAGCTAGGATTATCTTGTATCAAAAAATGAGGAAAATAAGCCACAACTTACACCGGGAAATTTGTTTTAATGAATAAAAATGGCAACTCGTGCATACTGAATCGTGATACAGGCTGTTCAGGAAAATTACTTATTGCTAAAAATTTACTTCTATATAAGCGTTAAGACAGAGGAATATAATATTGTTTAAAACAAAACCATTTTTTATAATTTTAGATATCTATTTTACAATAGAAAAGTTATTAATGTAGCTTTTAATTACTTTGAGTAGGAATTTAACATAAACTAAACAAAAATAATTCAGTCACTGGAACACGCTTAACCAGTGGCGGAGTTTGGAGGGGAGGCCAAAAATTAATTTTTTATTTTGTATAATATAACTATTTATTTTATCTATTGATCTCGTATGAACTCATTTAGGTAATTTCTTACCAAAATATTAATATTTAACAATATTTGGAAGACTAAAAATATGTACTTTTGGTCAGGTCCAACAGACATAAAAAGTAGTTTAAAGCAATAATTAAAAAAAAAATGTCTTAACTGAAACAATGCTTTTAACTATATTTTTTTTAAAAAATAAAATAAAAGACTACAACCAAGTTGCCCCAAAAAATGAATCTTTTAAGTTAGAGCAAACTCATTTTCTCTATATGAAATTACTACATAAAGAGAAACACAACCATGCAAATGAAAAGAGAGCAAAAGGATGACAAAAAGGCTAAAACTTTCATTAACCAAAACATAGCATATGAAAATAAAATAAAAAATGCAGAAAAGGTTACACATAAGATATATACATTAGGTGAAGTGGAGATAGATTTCAATTAAGTTTTCAAATCAAAACTTCCAAAAAAAAACACATTTAACAATAACAATAATACTATATTTGGCCAATTAATTTTTTTTGGAGAGAGGAGGAGGGCGGCCGCCCACCCTAGCCTCCCCTGTCTCCGGCCGTGCGCTTAACGAAATTAGGTTGATGGTTTTAATTTGTTCTAAGGCAAAAGCAGCCAGACGTTAAAGTCTCTTATACAAGTGATAAATCTGACCTCTAAGCTACACATGAGGATAAGAGAATTTACCCCCTATCATAATACCTGTGCACATGCAATAACATATCAGTTGATCTAATTAGAACCAAAAAAATACAATTTATTTTGTTAGAAATATAACATAAACTATAAAAAATACAATTAATTTTGTTAGAAATATAACATAAACTATAAAAAATTTCGTCTACCTTAATATAACCGTTTAAATTTTTAGAAGAGGTAGTTACAAAAGAATTTTTATCATTTTCGATGAAAAAAACAGTAATTACATTGCATTTAATTAGCAACACGTGCCAATTTTTAAAATAATAAAATGCAATTCATATTCAAGTTAAACATTATTTAAAAGGAAAAATAAATTTATATGGATGTAAGAAAAATACATTCAATCATAATTGATATCGCTTGCATTTAGTAGTACATGTAATCAATAAATTAAAATTATTAAACACAAATGAGATCAACAAGTAATAAATAATATAACACCTAAGTTGATCGGTTCCTTATTTAACAAAGTATATGTTCTAATATTAAATGAATACTTTAGTTAATTAATGTTTCTTTCTAAGAAACATATAATTTAAATTTTATTGAATTTTTTTTGAATAAAAAGGTGATTTTCCTTAAATTTAATCCCAACTGAATATGCATTTAAATCGTGGTAATTTTATGATCAAATAGTAAGAAATTCAATTTAAATTATTAACACCGCCCCCAAATGCGGCACTTTTTCCAACAATTCAATTATTGGATCTGTTCCATTATTGAGCTGTTACAAGCGTTCCCCTCATCTGTCGCCCATTGTTTTAGCCTCTTTACACCCTAAAAGTCTATTTTTTGCTGCTAACACTCACATCAAAGCATTCCACTGTACTGCACCATGCAAATTCCAAAGTGAAGTACCAAAATTTGATGTGAAAAAATCTATTAGTTCAGCTCAGCAGTAGGGGTGACAAATCGTGTTCGTGGGTCGGGTTTGGGTCAATTTGTGTCTGACACGAACACGAATAGATTCAACCGAACAAGATCCGATTAATTATTAGTGTCAAAATTCTCAACTCGAACATGACCCACTTTTTTTGTGGGTTAACACGACATGACCCGAAAAATCTTATAACATAAGTGTGATCCATTTATTACACGACTCGCCCCAAAAAAGCACCAAATCTGATTGCAATATAACAAAAAAAAATCTTCATAAAAAAAATAAATTTGGAAGTTCCAGTACAATTTGGAAACAAAGGGAGTCAAAATTCGAAACAGATGGAGACACCGCCGCTGGGGAGAGTGAAAGGGTAGTTTGAAATCTAGGGTGTATATTTTTTTTTTATATCATTCAATAAAATTACCATAATAACCTTGAAAAAATTAAAAAAAAAATTTATATTTGCGGGTCAGAGCAGGTTCACGGGTTGACCCGTGACCCGACACAAATATTTTCGTGTTATATTTTTCCAACCCGAACACAATCCATTTATTAAACGGGTTGACCCGAACACGAAAATTTCGTGTCGGGTCCGGGTTGGGTTAGCGGGTCGTGTCTTAAATTGCCACCCCTACTCAGCAGGGTCGAATATATAGGATTAAATCCTTTAATATAAAATTTGAAGGATAACCTAATCATATCCTATTGACCCATCAAATAAAAGATAAAAGTAGGATCTGATAATTTATCATATCCTATCTTTTTTATCAGGTGTTACAAACAGGCCGTAAAGATTTTACATCACATGATGATATAGATTTTTTGTATTTATTTCTCTATATATATATATATATATATATATATATATTAAATAGGTGGAGTTTAATTATCATTAATAAAAAAAAGATAAATATTTTTTTTTTACATTATCAAATCATGTAAAATTTGATCATAAAGAGATTCATTCCCCATATTTAAACAGGCAGTGTTTAGCACGCATAAGATCTGCCACCAGCCCACCACTCTGCCAAAAATATGCTATAAATCATCACAAAAATCAAATTAATTAAGGATTTATCGTCTATCATTTAACATGATCACAAAATTTTTTCTACACACACAATATTATGGGTCCCGCAGCAAAAAAAAAATCTGACACGCAAAACGAATCTCTATAACATAACAGAATCACTTTTCTTACGACATAACTCTTATAAAACTCATTAATTAATGCAATTGGCAACAGGTTAAAACCGAGGTACGCTTGCTGTAATTAGGAGCCCTTGGCGAATTTAAATGAAATTTCTTAGCAATGAGCCAGCACCTATATATTTTATAAGTAATTTTTATTCGAATATGATCCATTATAAGTTTTTAATTATTATTCAATGCATATATAAATCAAGATAAATTAATACATAATATTAAAAAAAAGTATATATGTTAAGTAGTAATTTAAATATTTAACAAATTATGTATTTAACAAATTATCGAAGAGCCGGCTTGGCTCAGTGGTAAGCTTGCTTACCGTGATGTCCAAGGTCCCGGCTTCGTGTCGGCCTCTCCGCAAAAGCGGGGGTAAGGCTGGTCTTGTATGTCCTTCCCCAGACACTCACGAGTGGGTATTGAACTGGGTCGGCCCTTTTTTTTATGTATTAAATCATTAAAAACTAAACATTTCCCTCCTTTAATTTTGGTACCACAGTCAATTGTCAATAAATGGAGCAATGGACCAAAATGTTAGCAAAATAAATTGATTCGTTTACCAGAATTTATAGATAAAAAATTTAATAATTGTGAATAAGAAATTTGCAAAAAAATTTGTAACTTTTTTTTTTCTAACCAAAAAATTGTAACTTTAATTGAAGTATGATCAGTTATATACTTAGGGTAGTTTATAAGAGTTTATAAATAAAAAATTTGTAAGTATAACTTTTTTCATATTACTATATTTGTGACTTTAATGAGGTTTTAACATTTTTCCTGCACAAATTTATTCTTAATTTAAGAATGCAAAGAAAAAATTCTTTTGTTTTTCAAGCTATCAAGTTGGTGCAAAAAAAGAAAAGGAAAGTATAATTTAGTAAATAAAAACAAGGGACTTGTTTATGACAATTTATAAGCGTCAACACGGAAGATGACTGATAATGGACGACAGCGACTCAACGAGGAGAAAATTTTCATGAAAGTTAAGTTAATTAAATTCTAGCATCAACTTCCAGAAATTGTAATGAAAAAACACACAACTACGAATCGATCAAGGAAAAGGAGTTTTTGTTTTTGGGTTTCGGTAATGCAACGAAAATACTGAGTACTATTTTCTTCAATAATTGTATACATTTAAATTAATAATAGAATTTTGTAGAGTGGTTGACGGGAACTTAAATAAAATTAAATCTTTGAACCGAAAGTATGAAAATTGGAAAGAAAGCTCTGGCTTTGACTTTTCGTTTCAAAAATTGTTTACAGGTTACTCTTTTTTTTTTTAGCAACTTGAAGATATATCCATTTAATCACTGTTATTGGAAAAATGGTGAGACTAATCTCTCTTTTAGGAAAAGCCTTTTACATCTAACCCTCAAAGAAAGAATTACTTTGGGCAAGAGTCGAACCCTGCACAACTCAACTTGTTTAGTGGTTTCTGGAGAATATATAATTGGGCTGGAAAAAAAAAAAGGATATTTATACCAAAAAAAGAAGAAGTAAAAGATGTTTTGTTAACGTCATAAGTTATATCGAATTAAATAAGTCAAAAAGTTATATCAAATACTGTATAATGAGCCATAACTTATGCCATATAACGAGTCATAAGTCATAACTTATGCCATATGGCATGCGCATTAATAAGGCATATCTTTTACTTTTTACCTCAGGATGGTCAAAAAGTCAATATAATTGTTATGAATTCCTTCAAAGTAGACTGAAGTTGTACTTTTTTGTCAAATAAACTTGCTAAATACGAAGGGATCCTGATCTGTTAAATTTTCTTTCGGTAGTTAGATACTTAGATAAACCCCTATTTCATTTTATTTTTCTTATAAAAATGTCAAAGGTAAGAGATTCTTTTCATTTCAAACAGGGTGTAAATCACTATGATTGCCTACTAATAAAGATGGGCTTTTTAACACTTATAGCACTTATTTAATAAATAATTACTAATTTGACCCTCATTTATAACTAATATGAAAATTTAACCTCTCCCAAAAATATAACATCAATCTGCCTCTGTTTGACTGTTGACCGCGCAGCCTACCCGAGTACACACCTACGTACCTGGGTATTTTTTGAATTTTCTGACCTATCCGGATAAATAGGTGTGTACCCGGATAGATGTATGCATTTCTGGAAAATCTTTGCATTACTTACCCGGGTACATAAGTGTGTACCCGGGTAAATGTCTCATAAATATACAATCCAAAGATTCAATGATCAGAGACAACAGTTTTAACATGGAGAAAAAGTAAGCAGGCAAAAAAATAAATCAAGGGTGATTGGTGATTTGTAGTTTTAATCTATGGATTTCTTCAATATATCACAGTTTCAGAGTCTCAGTCTTTCCAGCTTTGTGTTATCCCTAATGTGACAGAGATTTGTCATTGTAGAAATAGGAAGAACACAACATTGTTGTGGACATTATACAGTTATTGAATCTCCGGCTATTGGAACTTGTGTTTTGTTATTACAGCAAAGATATTGCCTCTTTACAATCCTAAACAGTAACTAAGAATCTAGCCAAAAAAATAAGTAACAAATATTTGCATCTTCCCTGGCATTAAAGTATACAAAAAGTTGAGCAGATAAACCCGACACTAATTATCCTCATAATTAAGAAATGACATTCAAGGCAACAACACCCAGAATATCACCACACTAAATTACAATATTACAACTAATTTTTTGTTTTTTTCTTTAAAAAAAAGGAGTAATATTTTATATCGTAAATGGATCTTATTGATGAAAGAAAGCAATGTGAAATCAACATAAAGTAAAGAATTAAGTTGCAAATATGGTAGTTAATGCAAGGAACCATCATGGAACACCAAAATGGAGCAACATAAACATTGCAAAAGGAGCTTTAAAGGTTAAATAAGATATAAGGCTCGGTAATGGCTATTGTCTGAATTCCAAGCAATAAAAAAGGAAATAATACATCATGTCTCCATGAATGCAGAAACTTATTTGTATTGATGCGTAATACAAATAATGGATGGTGAAACGAGAAAAAAAATTAAACCAGAAAACAAAAATCCTTATGTGAAACAGAGAGAGAAAACATCATTACTTACCACTGACCACATCCATTTCATGAACGTTGGTGATTTGAGGTCCATAGCGAAATGCCTGACCACTAACCCCAGCGTTGGAAAGCGTCCCTCCCACCGTCAAGTACAGATAATCAGTCCAAGAAACCGGTGTAAGTCCATGTTCAAGCGTCGCATATAGCACATCAATCCAGAGTTGCTCACGCACAGACACTTACCCGCGTAAATAATGCAAAGATTTTTCAGAAACGCATACATTTACACACACCTATCTATCCGGGTAGGTCAGAAAATTCAAAAAATACCCGGGTACGTAAGTGTGTACCCGGGTAGGCTGCGTGGTCAATGGTCAAATTATATTTTTCGGAGGGGTTAAATTTTCGTATTAGTTATAAATGATGGTCAAATTAGTAATTATTTATTAAATAAGGGACGTAATGGTCAAAAAGCCAATAAAGATGAGTTTTTCCGCTTACCAAAAAAAATGAGTTTTTCCATCAAGATAAAATTATCTCCATCAATTATAAAACTACGTCATTTCAGGAGTTAGAAGAATTAATAAAAAATAATTTTTTTGTGAAATCTACATAATAAGAAACAAATAAAATTTTTCAATACTCTTCATTAATTCTTCTAACCCTCAAAATAATAAAATTTTAAGGTTGGTTGAGATAGTATTATCCGGAGAAATATTAAACCCAATAAACATGCTTAAATTTAAGGGTGAGCCAACCACTGTTGCGTTATTTGACCTATTCTAATTAACTTCGACCAGCTTTATTTTAATTTTATTTTTTGAATTTGGAGCACTCAATTATCTTAGATAGTTAGATGTTTTTGAAAGCCAAAGTAATTGATAACAAATTATTTTCGAATGAGTTAGACATATAAGAAAAAAAATAAAAAAACCTCCTACAAGTAACCAATCAATTATAACATTTTTGGTTTTAATTATTATTTTTTTATAAAAAAAGAAACTTATTTTTTTGGTGAATTTTTTTTTTTTTGGTGAAAAAAAAGAACCTTATTTAAATAAAAGAAAAGTGTTTCAATAAAAAATTTATATATTTTTTCAATAATCTTGTCAAACGTTTGTGCCTAGACAAGAAAGAATTTAGCCTTACCCATCACATAGAAAGACAGGACAATTCATGGAAATGAACACCAATAAATAAGTCTTCAAATTGCCAATAGAAAAATCCCATCATCATACGAGATCAATCCTTCCATTTCTTAAGGTAAATTGATCGAAGATTAAGAAAGCTTAGAGATCCTTCTAATAGATTGGAGGAGTATAGGGAATAGAGACTAATTCAACAACTCATAAGTTTGAAAAGTTTAGCCCAACATATAAGATTGAAAAATAAACACTTACTAATTCAACAAATTTGTTATTTCTAAAAGCAACATCACTAACTTACTGATAAAAGAGTTTAATTATAATTGTTAAAAAAAAAAAAAAGGCATCCACATCAAACATTCTTTCTTGTAACTTTGTATTTGGTCCAGCAAGAACTTCAACACTTGGCCCAATTGAAATTTTGAAAGCCCAGAAAACCGCGTCAAGTTGGGCCATTGAGCAAGCTTGGGTATGGGCTCAGCTTTACTCCTATCAATAACCCCCGGTCCGGTCAGGCATCTCAGGTTTCTCGGAATCGACACCGGAGCTCCGCCGAATCCATTCCGGTTGCGGTCGAAGCACCATTTCGCGGCACGGCGGAGGGGACATGCGTGCCACCGTCACCTTTTTGGAGCTTTCTCTTCTGAAGCGACTGTCTTACCGCTTGAACGCAAATCTCTCCTTCGCATCGGAGACTTGGCCTGCGGCGGCATCCGTGGACGATCCCGACGAGCTAGTCTCATACTCCGACGTGCCGAAGCCTCGGCGGAGAAATTCGGAGAGGAAGGCTTACGTGACGCCGATGAAGGTTCTGATTGAGAGGGCGAAGAAGGAGAGAGAAGCGCGAAAGAAAGATCCTTGTAGGGTTTTGGAAGAAGCTCCCGAGAACGGGTTATTGGTTCCAGAACTGGTGGAAGTGGCTCATCGTGTCTATCAAGCTCGCAGGTCTCTCCTCTCCGGTCTGAGTCAACTCGTCCGAGTCATTCCCGTCCTGCGCTGCGAGTATGCACTTAATTGTGTTTCGGTTTTCACTTTTAATTGATATGTTTATTTGGTAGAATAATTGATATTGTTTCACTAATAATTACAAAAATGTTGATAATGAAAGGGTGAAATGAACAAAATCTTTGTTTCTTTTGAAGCATCATAAGGTGATATATGAAGAATAGAACTTGTAGTTGATATATTTTGAGTTTGGAACCAATGTGTAAGTTGCATTGGCTTGTACTTGTTGGCTTCACATTTAATGGTTTCATATTATCAGGCTCTGTAATGAGGTTCACATTGGTTATGTTGGTCATGAAATTCGAACATGTAATGGACCAAAGAGTTATTCCAGGAATGCAACCCATGTTTGGAGAAGGGGAGGGGTTCGAGATGTTGTCTTCTTCCCAAAATGCTTTCATCTTTTTGACCGTGTTGGTAAGCCAAGAGTAGGACATGATGAGAGGTTCAGTGTTCCTCGTATCCCTGCCATTGTTGAACTCTGTATACAAGCGGGTCTAGACCTTGAAAAGCATCCCACTAAAAGGAGAACAAAACCTGTATATTGTATCGAAGGAAGAATAGTAGATTTTGAATCCGTTGTGAAGGAGGATGAACAACAACATCACCTTTACCCCAAATTAGTTGGGGTCGGGGAGGATGAGACTAAAAGAAAATGTTCTTTTGATGATGTCAAGCTTTTTGTGGGCTCATCCTCTATGTTGACCAAGCCTCTAGAGAAGGTCCAGAATTTAGTGGAGCACAACAGCCATCTGGATCAGTTGAGTGGTGAAGAATGGAGCAACTTAAGATATTTAAGTAAACAGACACTGGACTCATGGTTTGAGATGACATCAGGTGCAAAGAAGATCATGGAGAAGTATGTTGTGAATACTTGTGGATATTGTCCTGAGGTCCAGGTCGGTCCCAAGGGACACAAGTTGAGAATGTGCAAGGCTTCAAAGCACCAGTCTCGGAATGGTTTACATGCATGGCAAGAGGCAACAATAGATGATGTTGTGGGTCCAAATTATGTCTGGCATGTTGAGGATCTGAATGGGCCTGCTCTGAATAACAATCTGAAGAGATATTATGGCAAGGCACCAGCTGTGGTGGAACTCTGTGTGCATGCTGGGGCTCCCGTTCCTGATCATTATACGAGCATGATGAGATTAGATGTGGTTTCCCCTGATCGAGATGAAGTTGACCTTGTTGCCTGAAATGACATCCCTTTTGAAGATAGATTGTATATGTTCGATCAACATTTGGAGTTCACATGGATGAAATCTTGGACTTTGAGTTTGATCAAATCTGAACTTTGGTGTCCTTTGCTAGTTTTTCTGTTGTCTGATTATAAGTTGTAAAGCATGTATCATCATAACCATACATTCTCAATAATAGTTGCCAGCTTATGTTATCTTCAGTAAAGATACACAGCTGGAAGTACAAGCATTGCATTATGGGATCCCAATTTGGGTTTAGCTCAAACTGTGCAGTTTCTTGTGAAATAATGTTGACACTGGAGTTGCTTCTATAAAGACCTAGTCTAAACTTCAATTCATATAGATCAAGGTTCTTGCTGGCAGAATCAAAATAAACCTGAATCGCCAATTTTCTGCGAGTCCAAAAATCTTTCAAGCGTACTATTGTTAGAGTCTTCTCTAAAAGCTTACTTCCTCAACTAGTGGTGTGAAAGTAAATGTTAATTTATGTTAGAATTTCTACTAACCAACACATATGTTGAATTAAAGATGAGTTATGGAAAGGAGCTTCAACAAGATTCCTAGTACTTGTTTAGTGTGGGTAATGGTTGCTGGCAAAGGTAAAATTGTTGTAGGATCCTCTCATTCCTGGCAGGCTATTAAAACCTTCTCTTGTCAGGGAAAATTTTAGATTACACTGATTAGAAAGGTTTTATCAGAGGAGCTCATTCAGATTATTATCTACCTTGTTGTATATTCAAATATATTCTAATTAATTATTTCTTCCTTTGTCTTGTATATATAAATATTCATTTTTAATGCAAAATTTCGGAGTTTATTCTGAGCACGATCTCTTCAATTAGTGTATTGATGGTTTAAAAAAACAAATTAAATGTGGGATTGACAGTAAAAAGTAATCAACTAATAAAGAAAAGGGAAGTGAATTATTATTAAAGTTATTATTTATTTTCAAAATAAATTATAAATATAAAATTATTATAAATATAAAAACTATTATAACCCTGAAATAAATTAAAATTATAAAAATATCATAATTTCCGCCCTGAAATGATTAAGGTAACCGCATAAAAAACGAACTCTTATTATTATTATTATTATTATTCTTAGTTTTTGGAATGAAAAATGAAGAAAACATACAAGCTACCGTTATGGGGAATGCTACTCCCCAGTCTACTCTCTCAAGACATCCTGGCGGCGGCGATGAGAAGATCTGCATGTCCCAGTTGTTAGTACAGCTGTGGGTGGCTAGCCAATTGGCCAATTCGCTACTCCCGTCTCGGAAGGAAAAAAATCTAGCATATTACCCATGTATGTATAGCAAACAAATAAGAGCACGTCATGTCACTTGTTTTTGTATTAGAGAGAATTTTTTTTTTTACTTTTTTAGTTGTGTGAAGGATATATTTATCAACAAAAAAATTTATAACCTTTACAACTACTCTAATCATTATTATTAATTGAAAAATATTGAGTCACATTTATTAATTAATTATTAATTTTCAATAAATTATAATCATTAGATTAATTGAAATCAACAGTGATTAGATTGATTATAAATGTGATAAATTTTTTGATTGTAAATATATCATACCTCTTTTATTTGTATTATATATATTAACTATCAATTTTTTTTACATCAATAAATGTCTAATTTCCAGCTGGTATTAACATTTTTTCTCTCTTCAATTTTTTTTTAACATTCTCTCTCTTTGAGGAAGTGATTATTTATTAGTAGTTGATATTGAGAAATTTTAACTATCAAAATTTTCCACTACCATTTGTATTATATACTTTCTGAATACATAAGGATATATTAATATATTTTTGCAATTTTTTTTTATTATGGTAGCTCTACTCTAAAGGAAGTGATTATTTATATATTTTCCAAGTATTCAACAATTCTTAAGAACCCTTACTGGTTGTCTGGTTGTAGTAGCCAAGATGCGCTCAACTGAACAATTCTTAAGAACCCTTACTGGTAATTTTATTTTTATTTTTATTTTATTTTTTATAGACAAGAAAGAATTTAGCCTTACCCTAGACACGACACACAGAAAAGAAAGGACAATTCATGGAAATGAACAACAATAAAAAGTTTTAAAACTGCGATTAGAAAAATCCCACCATTATAAGGGATCACCCCTTCCATTTCTCTAGAATTCCAAATACACAGAAAGAAAGGACAATTCATGGAAATGAATAACAATAAAAGTGTCAATAGAAAATCCCACCATTGTAATGGATCACGATCATCACTACCACCGGCCGGGCCAATCTCTGTACCCACGCTCACAGTCACAGTCACCGTCACTGTCACTGTAACTGGCAGTGTCACTGGCAGTGTCACTGGCATCGTCATCGTTATCGTTTTGGACCTGGAGTAAAGGAGAGAGTTCAGTGTCTTGGTCCGGGAGTAAAGAATTGACAGTGTCTTATCGTTTTGGACCTGGAGTAAAGGAGAGAGTTCAGTGTCTTGGTCCGCGAGTGAAGAATTGAGAGTGTCTTGGGCTGGGATTTGGTCCGGGCATACAGGATTGGGTAGAGTGTCTTGGACCGGGAGTTGGTTCGGGAGTAAAGGATTGAGTTGAGTGTCTTGGAGTGGGAGTACAGGATCTGCCAAGGCATCTAAACGGGAACGAAGAATGAAAAGGGAATAACTGAAACCCACTCCAACAAAGCCCAAAAGTAATTTTATCTTCATGAATTGTGCTATTAGATTTCCACAGAAAAAATTTAAGAGATCAATCGCCACTCCTGATGGACTAAGTCTTGACAAGATGAATGACAAGATAGCAAAAGCAGTGGAAGAAATCAGGATATATGCATCTGGCTTTACCTTCACCACTTCATCCCAAAAAAATGTGTACACACAAATGATGCTGAAAACCGAAAATGCAAAATTTGCTTTGCGCCAAGGACTAGTTTGTCTTTGCCTTTCCTTTGCAAGTAAGGGAACGAGGCAGATGATGATACCGAAAATGCCATAAACACAGATCTTCCACCATATCCACTTTCCAAACATGTAGGGGAAGGAGGAGCTCAAACCGAAACAGAGAAATCCAACAATCGATGAAACAACACCCGCAAATCTCCATACCGTTGGATGCGTCATGTTCTTTCTTAAGCGTACAAGAATGGCTTTCACACACTAATATACAGAGCTCTGGCTGCATTATACACGAGCCATCGTTTTTCAATCGGAAGAAGCCCTTCCCATTCTGAGAAATTCAGAGGAAAGGGAACAAACAAAAGTTAAACGCGTATCTCACTCGTTATTTAGAAGTTAAAAAAAAAAAAGTGAACAGCGTGTAGTGTGTGCATTTGTAACTTTACTGAGGTTTCAACATTCTTTTCCTGTGCACATTTTTGTTTGTTAATGTGCAAATTTATTCTTCATTTAGGAATGGAAAATGTGTATCAATTTTCAAAGATATGAAGTTATGTGATAAAGAAATTTTTTTAAATGACATAACTTATATTTCAAAAAAAATAAACATCTTTATTTATTTTTTTTGTCAATGACTCTTCTCCTTTATTTATCGTAAAAGTAGAAACATTTTTTCTTTTAAAAATACAAAGAATAAATTATTTTGTTTATCAAGCCTTTTTTTTCACATTGATCAAGAAAAGTAGAATTTAGTAAATAAAAAAAAAAGACTTATTTATGACAATTTATACGCGTGAGCGCGGAAGATGACTGATAGTGGACGACAGCAAGGAGAGAATTTTCATGAAAGTTACGTTAATCAAATTCCAGCATCTTAACTTCCAGAAACTGTAATAACAAAAACATACAACTACGATCAAGCAAATTTTGAAGGAAAAAAGATTATATAAATTTGAAGCGAAATTTATGTTAGAATTTCTACTAACCAACATATATGTTGAATTTAAAGATGAGTGATGGAAAGGAGCTTCAACAAGATTCCTAGCACTTGTTTAGTGCGGGTAATTGTTGCTGGCAAAGGTAAAATTGTTGTGGGATCCTCTCATTCCTGGCAGGCTATTAAAAACTCTTGTCAGGGAAAATTTTAGATTACACTGATTAGAAAGGTTTTTTTTTTTTTTTTTAATATAAACGATTAGAAAGGTTTTATCAGAGGAGCGCTCATACATAATATTTTCTACCTTGTTGTATATTCAAATATATTCTAATTAATTATTTCCTCCTCTGTATATATAAATATTAAATTTTAATGCAAAATTTTGGAGTTTATCCTGAGCATGATTTTTTTTTCCGGTAAACAAAAGGGTCAAGGGCCTAAACAAAAAGGAAGAGAAATAAAAACAAAAACTAATCAAGAAATACCAATGACTTGCTCCCTCTCTACAGAGGCAAGATCAACATGATATAACAATAGTATACCACTTGGAGGTTCTACAAATACCATCTGGTTTGCAAGATCACTGATATTAAGAATGTAGTTTGCCAACTAATATGCGCAAATATTTCCTTCTCTGTATGTATGTTGCAAACGAATCTTCCAATTTTTTTTAATTCATGTTTGTATACGAGCACCAAGTTAAAGCTCACGGACTGCTTCACTATCCGAAGCGAGCACAATGATTGCACTTGAAGAATATCTTTCTATGATAACATTATTAAATCCTTCGTTCGAAGCCAACTCCAGACCACGAAAAACATCACATAATTCAGCTTTAAATGAGGAGCACAACCCCAATCTAATTGCAAATCCATTCAGCCACCTGCCACGCGAGTCACTTGACACACCACCACATGCTGCCCGCCCCGGGTTGCCACGTGCTGCACAATCAGTATTGATTTTGACCAGTGGCGAACCCAGTTATTGGTATAGAGCTGTGGGTGGCTAGCCAAACCGCTACTCTATTACCTTCTCTAAAGGAAGTGATTATTTATATATTGTTTTTGAGGTAGTTGTTGCATACTTGAATAGTTGTCCAAGTTAAAAACTCACATAAGGGCCTGATTGATTTCAGTTTTGTAAAACAATTTTGTAATTTTAAAAACAACAAAATAAATAAAAAAAACTATTTGGCAAAGCTGTTTTGTAAAAATAATTTTAAAAATTGTTACTAGATTTTAGTTTTTAAAACAAAAATTAGGAAACAGCTAAATAGTGTTTTGGTTCTCTTTTTTTGTTTTTTGTTCCCAAAACAAGTGAAAACACAGAGAACAACTATTCTCATTAATGACAATTGTGTAAATAGTGTTGTTATCTTTATCCCCATTTTACAATATAATTGAGGGCAGCAAAGTAGAAACCCTGTGAAGCCTCTAAGCACGCTCAAAATAGCTCATCGTCTCTTCCTCAGAAGCAAGGTAAGACTTCCTAAACCTCAAAGCTTCATGAAGTTTTGTTTAGCATCTAACAGGTCAACTTTGATTTTTTTTCTTGGATCCTTTTTTGTTCCTTTTTTCTTGGGTTGTTCCTTTACAATCGATTGTATGTTCTGTAAGAATGGCAGACCACGATTCTTCTTTCTCTCTCTTTCTAGAACCTCTCCCAGATCTCTCTCTTTGTGTGTAAACTCTATATTTTGATGTGTAGATCTTAAAAAGTGGCTATTGTGGATGGATAATGTGTCTTAGGGTTTAAAAGGTGGTTTTTCGTTTTGTTTTTCTTCAATGGCTACACCTTTTTTCTTCAATGTGTCTTATGTAGAACAAGTTTTCAATAGAGGTTTGAACTTTTCAATAGAACGACAGGATTCGAGGTATCGATGACCCCCTCTTGAATGGGAGTGTTAGTGATAGTGGGATATCGAGAGTAAAGAAGCACGTCAAAAATCTGGATATAAGAGTGGAGAGAGTGGAGGAGAGAGCAGTGGTGACCAAAGCTATGAGGGCTACCAGATTAGAGGCCAAAGGTGGGTTACCAAAGAGTAACGAATGCTTTAGGGGACAACTTATGGCTGCTTGGTAAAAATGCTAGATTTTGCTGCTTCATGTACCCATTGCTGAGCTATGATGTATTTTGTTGGAGGATTAATTTGTTACATGCTCAGGCTTGCTGGCTTTTATAACATGATTGGGGGCAGGGTTTTCTTGTTGAAACTTATCTATTGTAAATCATTTCTTGTCAGATGTAGTCATGGCGTTCCTGTGTCATTACTATAATGGATCTTCTGTAATCACTTTCTAATCCCAAAAATATTAGGAACTTAGAACGAGACCCAGATTCTCTTCCATTGTGTTGAAATGATTTTTTCTTTTGAAAGTTGTTGATGATCTTTGGAGCAGTTGTAAACTTCAATTGAACTCTCACGTTGAGTATATGTTTGGTCTCTCCCTCTTTTTCTCAAAACCCATTGTTTTTTAAAGTCATATTTTTTTTGAGTTTTTTGGTGAGAGATGAGTGTTGATAGGAGAAATGAGTTTAGTCTCTTAGTGAGTTCTCACCCAAAATGATCCTTGTCATGTGTTGTTCTCTGTTTATTTTTCTTGGGCAAAGTTCAAATACATATGCCTTTTGCTTTTTCCTCATTTTCTCCTGTGAAGTAATTATTATTAGATGATTGTAGTTGGCTGCTAGATAGGTGAAATTCAATCAGTATTCCGAATGTCTTTATGAAATTCAATCAATAATTATTATTAGATGATATGGTTATATTTATCATTTTGAAATGCTCATACCAGCAATAGTAACAAGATTATCTTTATGTTGTTCATGATAGATGGAAACCAATATTGACAAACATGAGTTAAAGGTCTGGCCAGATTCAATAGTTAAGTCTTATATCCAGATTATGGTTGAAGAGGTTACCAAAGGAAATATGCAGGCTGGTGTTTTTTACTCTAAAACATGGAATTCCATAAAGGATAGGCTGAATTCCATAACTAACCGCTCTTTTAATGTTAAGCAAATAAAGCAAAAGTACAATAGACTGTGGTCCAAGCATCGTGAGTTCTCTTTACTCTTGCAACACACTAGATTTGGTTGGGATGCAGAAATAAATATTGTTACTGCTAGTGAAAAAGTATGGCAATTATACATTCGGGTATAATTAATATTTTATTTGTGATTTATGATTTTATTTGATTGTCAATATTATTACAGATTATGGTTGATTATTTTTTAAAATTATTTTAGGCACATTCGGAGGCTGCTCAATTTCAAAAGAAAGGATGTGAGCATTACAAATTATTGGGAATCATATTAATAGAAGTACTGCAACCGGAATACTTCATCATTCCTCTACTCAAGACCCACCAAATACAGATGAAGAACAAGAGTTTGAAAATCAATGCCTTAATAATGGGGTTCATGTAGATCTTGATAGGGATAGTTCAAATGATGACATATGATGTGCCTTCAGCACATAAGTAAATTCAAGCAAAAAAGAGAAAGATAATGAGTTATTCTTCATTAAAAAGGAAACATTTCTTGTTGTATTTCTTAAATTCCAATTCCAGGAGTGTTCAACTGATTTTATGCTCATTTTGTAGGAAAAGTAAACAAATCTCGAAGAAAAATGAGGATTGGCCAAAGTGAAGACCCACGCTCACAGCGTGGGACTGACGCTGGTGGCGTGGGAGTCCAGAAGGCGTGGAACTGACGCTGATGGCGTGGAAGACCAGAGGCATCCACGCTCATAGCGTGGAACTGACGCTAAGAACGTCAGTTGCGGAAACCACAGCCGTGTTTCACAAGGGAAAAATTGGAAAGAAGAAAAATATTATAAAAGTAAGGATTAGGTCAAAAGCAGGGATCTCATATTTTTCTGACCTAGGAGGAAAGACCGTTGCGCGGAGAGAGCTCAGATCTGTTTTCTTTGTTCTTCGTTCTTCATTTTGTAATTTACAATTCTTGTTGAAATTTATTTGAGATCAGCCATGACTATGGTTGGCTAGATCTTCTTATGTGGTAAGGGTCACAACCCTGAATGTGAACCCCTTGTAGTTTGGATTTAATTTACATGTGTTTATCTATTTGAATCTATTTTCCTTCGTTCTTCATCTCTTCGTTCTTTTAGATCTGATCATTCTAACAGATCGCTAGGGTTAGGATTTGCAATAGGAATATTGGGATCCTAATTCGTGACAAGGAGGAAAATAGCTTTTCATGTATGCACTAGGGATAGGCTACATGAATCGCAAACGTGACAGATTCACCGATTTATGTGTTTAACCCGAAAAGAAATCACTAAGGAATTAGGGTTTTAATAGGGTTAATAAGGTTAAGATCACTAAGGGATTAGTGCTTAACCAATAAAATAAAAGATGGTGAATCGTTTGATCAATGGGTAAATCGCATGTAAATCTAGATTCAGATTACAAGGTGGGGATCAAACAGGTGTTTGTACTCTTACTGTAATATTTTCGCAATTGTTTTTCCAAACCTAATTTTATGCAACTTTGTTCATCTATTTTTAGAAAACCCTAAAAATACGTAATTTACTTTTTAATCTACTTTTTGTTTTAAATCAACACCAATTACCATCTCTCTTGATCCGTTCAACTTAAGGGGACTGGTTATTGTAGTACTTGGTCTACAATCCCTGTGGAGACGATACTTTACTTTATCACTTTATTACTTGGAACGATCGGTATACTTGCCGATTTCGCAACAAGTTTTTGGCGCCGTACAACAACTGAGTACAACACATAAGGGAGAGAGCGCAAAATTCAAGTAAGAGAGCGCAAGTCACACAAAGAGTCTAAAACATATCAAATGGGAGATGCACTTAAAGCATGGGCCGAAGCATCTAAAGCAAGAGTAGAATAATCTTTAGCTAAAACTGAAAAGCATAGGGCCACTCCTTCAGTTGACTATTCTATTGCAAAGTGTGTGATTTCCCTTGATGAGATTAAAGATATTGCTAATGACATCTACCTAAAAGCTTTGCAAAAGTTTATGGAACCTAGTTGGAGGGAAGTGTTTCTTACCATGTATACTGATAGGAGAAAGATATGGTTAGATAGTCTTGATTGAGAACCTTTGCATGTGCTACACTTCAGTTTTATGGTTGGGACATGTCATGCTATTTTTTGGTGCTATATAAAGGAACACACTTGATCGTATATATATATAGTCTTGACTTGTGAACTTCTGTATAGTAGGATGTATAATTTTCAACCTAGTTTATGTATTTTGTTGAGTAGCTGTAGCATAATAGTTATAATAATTTGAAGTGTTATCCACTTGGAGTGCTTTGTTTACTGCCTCTTTGCTAAATGAATGTTCCTTGTGTACAAGTGTGCATACCTTGTTAATGGACAGTAGTCTTGTGCATCAACAGAGAAAGATGCTAGATATTTTAAATTGACATCCAAAGTGATTTTTGAATTATTTGCTATTGTTAAAAAATTATAAAATGAAGTTGACATTACATATGGTACGGAAATAAGTTATCCTTTAAAACATTACATGCGGTTAAAAAAAATTAAAAAATGAAATTGACAAAAAAAAAAATAGTAATCAAACGAGTTTTCTATTTTTTGACTTTGAAAACATGTTTTTAAAACAAAATTACCAAGCAATTTTTTTTTTGTTTTTTGAGTTTTAAAACTCTTTTAAAAATAATTTTATCAAAGAGATCTTTTTCTTCTTTTATTCTGAAAAATATTTTTTAAAACTATTCTACAAAGCTGTTTTAAAAATAGAAAAAATGAAAACACAATCAATCATGCCCTTATTTTTAAAGGAAAATCTATAATCGAGGTGTGCTAAATTCTTATCTTTTCGGGTAATGTTAAGTGTTTATTTAATGTTTGATTACAAGTGTAAATAACTATATAGCAAATTCTGTAAATCCAATTCACTTTTTTTTTTTTTTTTTGGACTCCTCGTACGTGATGGTAACTACTTTCAAATCCATTACATATATATTTCACGTGAGTTATGTGGTCTCTTTCAAAGTTCAGTTCTATTTTCTGATTCACCTTCGAGAATCAATTCGTCTCCGAGTCACATAATTCTTCCGCTAGAAATTTATTGTTGCAGTTGACAGACACGGTTCTAAAAGACAAGCAGTAAGTTAATTATGAGAATTCACCTGAGGGAGACACACGAGAAAACTGTGATGCTAACTTATTATATGTGTAAGTGTCTATGTAAAAATTTATGTGATTTGAAAGACATAAAGAAATCGGGTTCCCTTCACCAACGTACTACCCAAATTAGACAATACATGAATGAGGGACCCTCCAGTAGTCCAGTTGAGAAGTTGAACTAATTATTAAATATGTCACAGTCTCATAATAAAAGAGAATAAATTGACAACCAAAGGGAGATGATAAATTAACATTCAATTGGAGACATATATTGGTTACCAGTTTAATTTTAGGAATGGTTATGACTAATTTTTCCCAAAGCTTCCAGCCTTCTTGTTCTCTAAGAGCATTTTTTTTTTGGAAAGTAAGTTTGATACATAAAGAAAGCTAAAAAGCAGAAAACAATTCTCTAATGGGGTGTTTGTTTCAAGGCTTTTCTCCACTTTTCCTAGCTAAGTGCAAAATGGATTCTGCATTCCCCACATTTGGTTCACCAATTCATCAATTTTATCCATCTAATTCACTTCCCTATCAATTGAAAATTACATGTAAAAACCAACAACAATACTGATCCAGAAAGCATATCAAGAGGTGGTATTTGTATGAGAAAACCGGCTAAATTTTGGTTTTTGGTACAAAAGGGTTATTTTCCCATTAATATTTTATTTTCAACCAAACACATATTCAGGAATTTCATTCAATTTTCCTGATAAAATTTTACCCAACCAAATAACTTTTGTAAAACTTTCCTATCTAACTCACTTTCACTTTCCCTGCAGATCCCAAATATTTACATTTCCCTAGCAAAAAAAAATTTCACCTCAACCAAACACCACCTAAGAGCATTTACTAAATGATATTTTCAATCATTCAAATATTATTTTATAATTCGGTTACTCATAATTTCAAAGAATTTTGTTTATTACCATTTCTATATATCTAGCATACTAATCACGCTTTCAGTATTGGTTTAATTCAAACTCCAACAAGAATTATGCATTTAACTGGGTAGGATTTTATATGCTAGCTCCTTCTAAAGAAGTGGTGCATCCATGCATCATTTACTCTACCTACTATTGTAGGTTTTATTATTTTAGGGTTTTATAAGAGTTATATTGTAGGAAAAGTTATTGTGTTATGTTATAGAAATTCGTTTTGCGTGCCGGAATTTTTTTTTGCTGTGGACCCCACAAAATATTATGTGTGTAAAATGTTTTTTGTGATCATGTTAAATGATAGGTGATAAACCCTTATTTTTATTCTTAACCCTTTTTTTTTTTTCTGTTTATAGTAAGGTATTTTGTAAAACCTAGAGTATACCAAACATTAAATATATATTTTTCTTAACGACAGCTGTGTGAGCATGAGGCAGAGGGATTTTTCTTAGGTGCTACCATCGTATACAACTCGGTGGTTCTTTTTTTTATGGGTAATATATATTTTTCTTAAATAGGAGATAGTATTTTTTTCATGTAATATAAAAAGTATATATTTTTTTATTCCTTTTGAATTTAATTTTTATTTTTTTAATTTTCTTTTGAATTCTTACTTTTTATTTTTGAACAGAAATACGATGCACGTTAGCACCAAAAAAAGCGCTTGGGACATACACAAGGTGTGTCAGCAAAAAAATCTACATATTAGATATCCGTGTCGGTGACTCAAGCAGCAGTTAGTCAAAGGGGTTTGGACCCATTTCACTACCACACGTCATATCCATTTACCTATCTATTAATGTGTTTGAACTTATATTGCCTTCCTTTGGAGCAAGAATTGTTTCCAAGTTGATGAGTCTTTCCAACACCAATTAACTTTGCTACCTGCCCGCAAATAGGGCCCGACCCCTGCTCTATGTAATACTGCTGTTAAAGTCAAAAATCCCTACCCTCCCCTGTTGTTTCTTCTTTCGATATAAAGACATTCCCTTCTCTTTCGACGTTTGGTACGGGAGAAATTTTTATTTGTTCGAGAATTTTAATTTTCAAAAATATGACTTTTACATTCGGTTTATGATAATATTCATAAATTAAAATTTTAGAAAAATTCAGTTTGTCGGGAATCCCGAAGAATGCTGCGTACCGAACGCCCTCTAAGTTTTTTTTCTTTTTTTTCTCGATCCATTTTTTTTTTTTTTTAATTTAAATAATCTGATTCAACCAGTCTCAAACTATATAGGGAACGACTCTCACAATTTTATTTTATTTTTCTTTTAAAGAATTTGGACTCAAGACTTTTTGTTAAGGAAGATAAATTATCGTTATTTGAGCAAATGATTGTTGGTAAAGAACAACTGTTACCTAAGTAAAAATTTGCAAATGCATATTTCTTATAGTTCACGTATACGAAAAACTAACTTGACGTTAGTTTAAATTAGGTCATATGAGAATTATTGATTCTGAGAACATGCATGTTGTGTATCAATCAGTCACGAAACTATAAATGTCCAATCTTCATTGTTTTGCGCAATAGTTGGACTGATCACAATAAGTTTTTTACATTTATATAATTTTTATTTAATTTATATCTAATTAATATAAGAATTTATCACTCACTATTCACATTTGACTCTTTCCACTTTAGTGCAATTGTTAAAATAGGAGGGGAGCCCATAACCTCTTGTAAGATATACCTATACCAAATAAATTATGGATTTTATAATTCTCATTTAACATGAGAATTGTAATCTTTCTATACATCCTTCGATTTCCGTACTGATGTTGGTTCTACATATAATTTTTTCTAACATATGGGTCTCACATGCTTTTTATCTCTACAACATGAGATTTAAATTCTCATGTTACATGAGAATTATAAAACCCATAAACTATATAAGTTAATACCACATTTAAATCCAAAATTTTAAATGGTAAAGTGTGTGTCATTTAAAAGGATGTAAAGTTATGTTATTTTAAGAGAGAGAAAGAGATAGATAAAGAAGAGAGATAGTTGATAAAAAAAATAAAGATACGGGTCCCACTTTCTTTGTGAAAGTGAAAGGATATAAGTTGTGTCATTTAAAAGGATAAACATTTTTCCCAATTTTAAAATTATATGTCAATGGATCTTTTCACATATATTTGATCCTCACTTGATTTATATATAATCAATATGAGATTTTACATTGCTAGTTACACTTGAATGTTTCTAATACTACTGTATCTCCAAGAAATGCACATTAAGGAAAGCAATGTAAAATCTCATATTGATTAGATATAAATCAAGTGAGGGTCAAATATATGTGAAAAGATCCATTGACATATAATTTTAAAATTGGGAAAAATGTTTATTTTTTTAAATGATAAAACTTATATCCTTTCACTCTCTCAAAGAGGAGGGACCCACATCTTTATTTTTTTTGTCAAGTCTCTCCTCTTTTATCTGTTTATCCTTTTAAATGACACAACTTATATATTTTTACTCTCGCAAAGAGGTGGGACCCACACCTTTATTTTTTGTCAACTTTCTCTCCTCCTTTATCTATCTCTTTCTCTCTCTTAAAATGACATAATTTTACGTCCTTTAAAATGACACATACTTTACCCATATAGAAATATTCATTATTTTCACACAAAAAAAGAAAAAGAAATGTTCATTATGGATTTTTTTATTATAAATAATTTACGTATTATTAGCTAGGATTATCTTGTATCAAAAAATGAGGAAAACAAGCCACAACTTACACCGGGAAATTTGTTTTAATGAATAAAAATGGCAACT
The DNA here is from genome assembly GCA_032173675.1 of Gastrolobium villosum. Taxonomy (NCBI): domain Eukaryota; kingdom Viridiplantae; phylum Streptophyta; class Magnoliopsida; order Fabales; family Fabaceae; genus Gastrolobium; species Gastrolobium villosum. The sequence goes on along the minus strand of JAVKPL010005007.1, from coordinate 111,841 downwards.
CGTGCATATTGAATCGTGATATAGGCTGTTCAGGAAAATTACTTATTGCTAAGAATTTACTTCTATATAAGCGTTAAGACAGAGGAATATAATATTGTTTAAAACAAAAAACAAAACCATTTTTTATAATTTTAGATATCTTTTTTTTTGGGTAAAAGTAGATATCTATTTTACAATAGAAAAGTTATTAATGTAGCTTTTAATTACTTTGAGTAGGAATTTAACATAAAATAAACAAAAATAATTCAGGTACACGCTTAACCAGTGGCAGAGCCAGATTGGAGGGGAGGGGGCCGGAAAATTAATTTTTTATCTTGTATAATATAACTATTTATTTTACCTATTGACCTCATAGGAACTCATTTAGGTAATCTCTTACCAAAATATTAACATTTAACAATATTTAGAAGACTAAAAAAATGTATTTTTGGTCAGGTCCAACAGACATAAAAAGTAGTTTAAAACAATAATTAAAAAAAAAGTGTCTTAACTGAAATAATGCTTTTAACTATATTTTTAAAAAATAAAAAATAAAAGACTGCAACCAAGTTGCCCCAAAAAGTGAATCTTTTAAGTTAGAGCAAACTCATTTTCTCTATATGAAATCACTACACAAAGAGAAACACAACCATGCAAATTAATGAAAAGAGAGCAAAAGGATGACAAAAAGGCCAAAGCTTTCATTAACCAAAACATAGCATATCAAAATAAAAAAAATGCAGAAAAAGTTACACATAACACATACACATTAGGTAAAGTGGAGGTAAATTTCTACTTAGATTTCAAATCAAAATGTTCAAAAAAAAATACACTTAATATAGTAACAACAATACTATGTTTAACCTATTAAATTTTTTTTTTTAATTTTTTTTTGAGAGAGGAGGGAGGCGGCCGCCCACGTTAGCCTCCCCTGTCTCCGGCCGTCCGCTTAACGAAATTAGGTTGATGGTTTTAATTTGTTCTAAGGCAAAAGCAGCCAGACGTTAAAGTCACTTATACAAGTGATAAATCTGACCTCTAAGCTACACATGAGGATAAGAGAATTTACCCCTATTATAATACTTGTGCACATGCACTAACATATCAGTAGATCTAATCAGAACCAAAAAAATACAATTTATTTTGTTAGAAATATAACATAAACTATAAAAAATACAATTAATTTTGTTAGAAATATAACATAAACTATAAAAAATTCGTTTACCTTAATATAACCGTTTAAATTGTTAGAAGAGGTAGTTACATAATACTTTTTATCATTTTCGATGAAAAAACAGTAATTACATTGCATTTAATTAGCAACACGTGCCAATTTTTAAAATAATAAAATGCAATTCATATTCAAGTTAAACATTATTTAATAGGAAAAATAAATTTATGTGGATGTAAGAAAAATACATTCAATCATAATTGGTATTGCTTGCATTTAGTAGTACATGTAATCAATAAATTAAAATTATTAAACACAAATGAGATCAACAAGTAATAAATAATATAACACCTAGAATATTGATCGGTTCCTTATTTAACAAAGTATATGTTCTAATATTAAATGAATACTTTAGTTAATTAATTTTTCTTTCTAAAAACATATAATTTAAATTTTATTGAATATTTTTGAATAAAAAGGTGATTTTCCTTAAATTTAATCCCAACTGAATATGCATTTAAATCGTGGTAATTTTATGATCAAATAGTAAGAAATTCAATTTAAATTATTAACACCGCCCCCAAATGCGGCACTTTTTCCAACGATTCAATTATTGGATCTGTTCCATTATTGAGCTGTTACAACTTACAAGCGTTCCCCTCATTTGTCGCCCATTGTTTTAGCCTCTTTACCCCCTAAAGTCTATTTTTTGCTGCTAACACTCACATCAAAGCATTCCATTGTACTGCACCATGCAAATTCCAAAGTGAAGCACCGAAATTTGACCTGAAAAATTCTATTAGCTCAGCAGGGTCGATAATATGGGAGTAAAATCCTTTAATATAAAATTTTTAGTGAATCCTTTAATGTAAAGATTTTACATCACCTGATTATATAAATTTTTTGTATTTACTTCTATATATATATATATATATGTTAAATAGGTGGTGGGGTTTAATTATCATTAATAAAAAAAGATAAATACAAAATTTTTACATTATCAAATCATGTAAAATTTGATCATAAAGAAATTCATTCCCCATATTTAAACAGGCAGTGTTTAGCATGCATGAGATCTGCCACCACTCTGCCAAAAATATACTACAAATCATCAAAAAAATCAAATTAATGTAATGGGCAACAAGTTATAACAACGAGGTACGCTTGCTGTAATTAGGACCCCTTGGCGAATTTAAATGAAATTTCTTAGCAATGAGCCAGCCCAGCACCTATATATTTTATAAGTAATTTTTATTCAAATATGATCCATTATAATTTTTTAATTATTATTCAATGCATATATAAATCAAGATAAATTAATATATAATATTAAAAAAAGTATATATGTTAAGTAGTAATTAAAATATTTAACAAATTATGTATTAAATCATTAAAAACTAAAAATTTCCCTCCTGTAATTTTGGTACCACAGTCAATTGTCAATAAATGGAGCAATGGACCAAAATGTTAGCAAAATATGCACGTACATATGCGGTTCAGAATGAATCATGCTGGGGGGACATTTTTCCACGTGTTACTATATCGTCCGTTTATTTATGTGCCTATAACCAAGGTCATGTGGGTGACCTCCATGGGCTCCATATTGAGAGGGTTAAATAAAGCTTAAATTTTTTAGGTATATATATTGGATTTATCATTTCACAAGATAAAATTATTTTTTACAATTCTAAAATTATGTTGTTTTGAGGGTCAAAAAAATTTATATCATAAAAAATAAATAAAATAATTCAAGAATCCTTCATTAATTCTCCTAACCCTCAAAATGAAATAGTTTTGAAATTGTATTAGATAACATTATTTTCTGCGGCAAAAAAAAAATACAATATATATATATATATATATATATATATATATATATATATGGGTTTAACGGATGTAAAGCAAAAATATAAAACTACATCATTTTATATATATATATATATACATATATATGCAAAGTTAAATAAATATAATATTTTTATTTTCTACAATTAATTTTAAATGCGAACTTCCTTTATCCCACCCAAAACGACGTAGTTTTTAGGTGACTGCACCAACGCTTATATACAGTCACATTACAAATCATTTTGCCTATATATATATATATATATATATATATATATATATATATATGCTTATCATTTCTCAAACTGTTTGAAATAATTTTATCTCCGGCTGCTAAATCATAATCATAAAAAAATGGATTAATGATGATAAAAGAAGATAGAGAAAAAGGGAATCATAACCATTCAAAGGTGAATCAATTAATATAAGAAAATAAATAAACAAAACAACTTAATTTTGGGTATATCTCAAGTTGTTTTAGAAACATTTTTCTCTCTCTCTCACTATATATATATATATATATATATATATATATATATATATATATATATATATATATATATATATATATATATGGGAAAATTATTTCTCCAGTCACCGGAGATAAAGTTATCTCCAATGAGCTTAAAACGATATCATTTTGTATTATAAGATTAAAAAATTATAATGATAAAGACTAATATAACCCTGTAATATATTATAATTACAAAAATACATTGACGTCCCAAAACGACGTCATTTTGAGCTCATTGGAGATAACTTATCTCCATTGACCGGAGAAATCTTTTACTCTCTATATATATAAGCAAAATGATTGGTAATATGATTATATATATATGATCAATTAATCTCATATTGCATGAGATAATTATCTCATGCAACAGAGACAAGATAGTGTGGTTCACTACTTTTTCGAAAAAAAATAATAATAATGGACCCCATTATTTTGTCTTTGTTACAATGAGATAATTATCTCTTTCTATATAGGCAAAATGATTTGTAATATGACTGCATCTAAGGATTGGTGCAGTCACACTTTAATTATGTCTTATCGGTTGATTAAAATTATTTTTTCTCCCTCTTTAGAAGTTTAAGTATGACTTACCAATAAGACAAAATTATAATATTAAAGTTATTTTTTTCTCTTACATTAGCCAACAAGTCTATGAAAAGTTACTAAGGAAAGAGAAAAAAGTAGTTTTAATATTATAGCTATGTCTTACCTAAGAGATAGTTAAATTTATGGAGAGAGAGAAAAAATAACTTTAATATTATAACTATGTCCTATGATGCACGGATACGGACACGGGACACGAGACACGACACGATACGCCGACACGTTAATTCTAAAAAATGTCATATTTAGACACGTTGGGACACGTTTTGATATTAAATAAATTTTTTAATATATATAATATAATTTATATTTAATACATATAAGAGTCCATAATAAGTCATATAAGCAATCAAATATTTAAATTTCATAACATAAATATGAATATAAATAATTTTTCGTACTTTGATAATTTTTCATTTCAAATTTCACGAAAGAAAAAAATTAATTTATAAATTATTTCTTTTATATTTAGTTAAAATAAATTAAGATTTAACAAAAATTACAAAAAAAAAATGTGTCCGAGCGTTGACCGCGTGTCGGAAAAAGTTGACTGCGTGTCGAAAAAACGTGTCTGAGAGTTGACCACGTGTCCCCAAATATTGACTGCGTGTCGGACGCGTGTCTGTGTCAGACACGAGTCCGACACGCAAATTTTTTTAAAAGGGGCGTGTCCGTGCTTTGGAGACTATGTCTTACCGGTAAGACATGGTTAAAATGTGTGATTGCACCAATCCTTAGGTGCAGCTAGTGTCCATCTGCTTTATATATATAAAATCATTTCTGTAACCTCTTTACGTCAAGCAATGATAGGTGTATGGTTATGATTCCCCCATTTAATGCTCTCACCTTTTGTATGGTTATGATTCTTCACATTTAATGTCATCACCTATATATATAGTAAATAATTGACTGTTAGACGTCAAAGGGCTGGAGAAATGTAAATTTCATATATATATATATATATATATATATATATATAGGGGTAAGATATTCTTACACCAGTGTAAGAGTTAGAAGTCTTACACTCAATCTTGAGCATTGATCCACTTGTATCCAATGGCTCATATTACTAAAAAAGTAGAGCCCTTAGATAAAAGTGAGATCAACGAACAAGATTGAGAGTGTAACTTACACTGGTGTAAAATGATCCTGACCCATATATATATAGGGAAAAACTACTCTTATGTTATATGTAGTAACTTTCTCTCCTATACATTTTTCGATAACTGTGTCACCTTTTTTCTTTTCTTTTCTTTTTATTTTTCAGGTGATGGAGCCCACAAATTTCTCTATGATATGAGATAACTTATCTCTTTTAATATGAGATTAATAAAACCTATATATATATTGGGGCAGGATATTCTTACACCTGTCTTACACTCAATCTTGATCATTGATCCACTTGTATCGAATGGCTCACATTACTAAAAAATTAGAGCCCTTAGATATAAGTGGGATCGAGGACAATATTGAGAGTGTAACTTACACTGGTGTAAAATGATCCTGACTCTATATATATATATGCGAAAAACATTTCTCAAGCAGTTTGAGATAAACTTATCTTCGGCCACCCCAAAACTACGTTGTTTTATTTATTTATTTCCTTATATTAATTGACTCACATTTGAATGATTATGATTCCCTTTTTCTCTCTTCCTTTATCACCATTGATCCAACTTTGTACGATCATGATTTAGTAGGCAGAGATAAAATTATCTTAAGCAGCTTGAGAAATGATAGGCCCTATATATATATATATATATATATATATATATATATATATATATATATATATATAGGGGTTTACAATTCTGCAGCTGCTATACATGCAGCAGTCAAAACTTTTCGTAAACATAAGTGAGTTAACTATGGAAAATCATAACCATACAAAAAATGAAAGCATTTAATGTGGGGAATCATAACCATACACCTGTCGTTGCTGTACGTAAGGCGGCTGCAGAAATATATATATATATATATATATATATATATATATATATATAATATACGTCAATAATCGCCCTAAGTAACATTATATATAGGGGTTTGCATTTATCATTTAACATGACACAAAAATTTTTTCTATACACATAATATTTTGTGGGGCCCGCAGCAAAAAAAAAACTAATGCACGCAAAACAAATCTCTATAACATTACACAATCACTTTTCCTACAACATAACTATTGTAAAACCCTTATATATATATATATATATATATATATATATATATATATATATATATAGGGTTTTATAATTCTCATGTAACAAGAGAATTGAAATCTCTAGAGATAAAAAACATGTGGGACCCATATGTTAGAAAAAATCATGAGTAAGACCCACATCAGCACGGAAATCGAAGGGTGTGTAGGAAGATTTCAATTCTCATGTTATAGAGATAAAAAACATGTGAGATCCATGTGTTAGAAAAAATTATATGTAGGACCAATGTCAGCATAGAAATCGAATATTATATATATATATATATATATATATATATATATATATATATATATATATATATATATATATATATATGCAAGTGGTCATTGTCTCACACAGTATATATATATAATCATACGTCAAAACGCTGTTCAAATGGTCATTGTCTCACACTAAAACCGTTCCCCCCCACCAGAAAACGCCCTTCTCCCAACCCTCTCTCTCATAAATGAATATATATATGATGTCAGATACTCTCTGTCTCTGACAATAACTAGACTAATATAGGTGCAGGTGCATTGAGAAAATTATAAAAAGTTAAAAACTAGCCCCCACCCTAAAACCGTTCCCACTCATCAGAAAACCCCGTTAACTCACCTATCTTAATATAAACGAAATATCACGATAGACATAGAATAAATACTACAGGAGATATGAATGCCATTCTATGTGGCGACAAAAGATGGAAGAATTTCAAAAGCTAAGTGGGATACTCTTCATCCTCATCTACCTTGTGAGTTTACTCCTTTCGCACTTAACTGTGCTCAGAACTCCCTGACCCACGTCTGTAGCATGTGAGAAGAAACTATATGTAAAAAGGACAATGCATATATATAAACACACACACATATACACACACACACACACGGTAGAAGTAAAATAGTATTCCAGATGAAGAAAGAAAAAGCGCAGAATAAAGAGGTAAGAAAGAAAACGGATCTTAATTTTCAATTTTAATAAAAGCTGGGATAAATGAATTTTTTTTTCTTTATGACTTTTTAGAAATCGAAATGGTTAAAGTGGTCGCTGGTCACCGTACAAAATAAAGAAAAAAAAAAACAAAAGAAAGTGAGAAATAAAGTGCCCCATACGAAATTACGTGGTTCTACAAAAGGCCAGAAAGCGAAAGTTCCTCTTATATGCAAAAGTATGAACATTTACTTCAAGGAGAGAAGGAAAAAAAAATAATGCAAGAAAAAGAAACAAACAAAAAAGCAATACAAAGAAATATTCTCAGTACATTATCATGAGTACTATAGATGAATCATGATTTAAGTAGATATATATGGGTCCAAAGTTTCAAATTAAAATTCAGAAATGTGGTTTTGTTTAGGAGTGGCTGGTGGGTCTATGCTAATAATATGCTATAATAATTAACAAATAAAACATATTAAATTGTAGCTTGGTTATATGATAGTACAAATGAATAATTATAAATTAATATATCGAATGTGAGGGAGGGTTGGCTAGCCGTCGTTTTCACACTTAGGTGGTGGTTACCCAAATAAAATACAAGCAGCAATCACAAGGGATCAGTTTTCTTTTCATTGATGCTTGCAGCCTATATCTTTTTGTAGGTGTTGTCATCACAGAAAGAAATGTCAATTATAGGTATGTTAGGAGAGAGAGAGAGAGAGAAAAGGGCAAAGGCATAGAAAGAGGGAAGAAGCCAATGAAAAAAGAGTAAAAAGCTGAGAACCTACCTCAGAAAACAAAAACACGAAGAGAAAATTAAGCCAAGGTCCTGAAACTTAAGAACAAAATCTTAGATGGACTTGCAAAGAGGGAGCACCTGAAACAGAAGCGCAAAACATGCTGTGAATGATAAGCGCACGTGTGTATCATATTTTGTATATATAGATTGAGCCCCGGGGACCAGATGAACAGTGTTGCTGAGAGTAGTAGTCTTTATATAAAAGAAGGATTAGACCTTATTGACTCCTTCTGTGTGTTGTTGTTGCCCTTCTTACAAACAGCAGATCCAAAACAAGACAAGGATGATAAGTTAAAAAAGAAAGAAAAACAATTTAATTATAAATTTTATTTGATTTATCCACCACACTAAAATGATTGTAAATATAATGGAAAGGTCAATTCCTTGATTTCCTTCCTTAAATTACACTGTTTTGCAGGGTGACAAACAACAGAAAGAGAGAAAGAGAGGGGAAAAGGGAGGATAATATTATGATATAGTTGTGAATTTAAATTTTCCTATCTTTCTAACTTTCACCGAATTGTTTTTCAACTACACCCACCAGTGATTGGAGATTTACCAGGTCAAGACAAAAACGAAATGTCATGATGAAAGAAATGAACGATGTGCTTTGCTAGTTTCCTTAATGGCATCATACAAATATGCTACCTATAGCTAGCTAGCTAGTGAGAATATATAATCTAACAAAAAAAAAAAAAAAAAAAGAGGGTTTGAGCTCTCACTCTCCCTCCAAAAGTAAACCCCCATAAAGAAAACAGATATGAATTTAACATGAAAACGAAAGGCTTTGTTTGGAATCTTCTGTTCTTCAAGTTCGTTCCTGGAAGTTAATGCAAATTAAACAAGGGATTATAATTTATGCCTCTACCAGAACTGCATCGAGTTCTCAGCATAAGATAATCCAAAAAAAGGAAAAAAAACACAACACAAAAGAGAAGCAAGCATTTCATGTCAGAAGAGAAACCTAGTAATTAATGAAACACCACATCAAGGAATAGAATTATGAGTTCACTGTTAGTCAGGAACAATGACACATAACACATCCTCCCCGGGACCATTTTTGAGAGAGATTTAAAACCTTAATCTTGAACCCATCCCGAATCAGACTAATCGAGAAGTTATGAAAGAAGATGACACATAACACAAGTCAGACTATAGGTTAATAAGGGTTTCGATTTAATCTAAGAAAAATCGCCATAAATATGTAATCACAATTAATTTCCTTAAAAATAAAGATAGTTAATAACATTAAAAAGAAAAAAGAAAAAAAAATCAAAATATTAAAATTATACTATACTGTAGTAGTAGTAGCAGTAACAGTAACATCAGGTGCAGCAGGAGCGGCAGAAGCTACACTAACACCAGTTCCGCCGTTATTACCGCCACCACTACCGGCGGCGGCGGAAGCAGCAGCAGCAGCTGCTGCTCCACTACTACTACCACTGCCAGCTGTCACCATGGCCGAGGTAACGGCGGTTCTCTTCCGCTTCTTCTTCTCATAAGGAATCCCTCGAGCCTTGGCTTGTCCTTCCCTAACTTCTCTCAGGTAAATCCTAACAGCCCGAGCACCAAACGGGTTCGAGTCGGGTCTTCCGCCGTTTTCCTCGAACGCCGCCCTCAGCCGTCCGATTAGCGCGTCGAGGCTGCCCCACGCTTGCTTCAGCGGACACGCGCAAGGAGATGGCGGGTTCGGGTGCCCGAAGTAAGGGCACCCGGTTATATGAACCTTAGTCTTCCCGAACTGGTCGAGGTACTTCAAGAACTCGATCACGTGCGCGCCACTGCACCGCGCCAACGTCAATGGCGGCTTGTGGTTCCTAAGGTACTGCAAGAACGTGTTCCAGTCTCGCCGCTTCTGCGACTCGTAACGGCTAGGCGGCGCCGTCGAAGCTGCAACCGCCACCGCAGCTGACGATCCCTCCGCCTCCGATGCACTCGCCGGTGCCGCTCCACCCGATGCAGCGTCCATGATCAACAGTAGTAACCAAGTTCAGTTTCTCACTAATATCTCTTGCTGTTGGATTGGAAAAAATGAAATGGTTTTTTTTTTTTTTTTTTTTTGTTATCCTTTTTGTTGAGAAAGAGAGAAGAGGGTTTATTTTAAGTTAAATTTTTTTTTGGAGAGAGAGATATTGGGGGTGATGGGACGTAAAAAGCATAGATGAATGAATTGAATGGAAGGAGAGGGAGAAATGAGAAAAAGAGGGGTTACTAGTGTGTGTTGGTGGGGGCAACTTAAGAGGAAGAGAGTATTATTGTACAGTATTCACATTTTCACATGGTGGCCCCTCTTGACGTGACTTGTTTACTATTCACTACGCATTCTCATTCATTCCTTGTGCTTATTCGTCTTCTTCCTTTTCTTTTTTCACTTATTTATAAAAACCACACGTCACCCCTTTTATTACAATTAAATAGTTATTCATATTATAATAATTTGCCTTATACGCATTTGTTATTGTATAATAAGAGAAAATCTCTGGTATCAGAAATCTTTTCGATTTATTTCAACTTGCTAGCATTTGGGTGTTGTGAACGCGGGTGTTTCTTGCGTGTGGGTTCGGTCTATTTTGTGGATAGGATCAGCCATTAATAATGGAGTCTTAAGAGTTAATAAGAGCACCCTCATTTTTCTCTTTTGGTAAATTTTTTTAACTTATGAAGAAATGAATTCATGTTGTTTTGGGCCCGTGACTTCTCCCTCTTTTATTTATTTATTTATTTTTCAAAACTCTTACCATAATCAAATACTGTTGGCGGAGCGCCAAACTGGGCGAGTTAAATAGTTTTTTTTTTTTTTTTGGTAAAAGTTAAATAGTTTTTAATTATTGTTACAAATGCTTTCTTCTTTTCTTAAATGGCATATGGAATATTCATTTGTTGTTTGCCCTGCTTTTGCCTCCAATCATGCCCTTTGGTTGTAGTTTATTTGTTCTTATTGATTTATTTTTTATTAACACATTGATTGTTGTTTTTAAATGATTATAAAACAAGAGAAAAGTATACCCCAAATAATTAAAATAAAAAAGAGACAGACAAGATTCTCTTCCAAATTTCCAATTGCTCGTGCCAATAGGCAATCCTGCCGATAGTATTCTTTTTTTTAGAAAGTTAAATTAATATATCATGAAATACAGTATTCTTTTCGTGTAATTAAATAAAATAATTTAGACCGAGTGATACAAAGTAACTAGATAGAGTAACGTTATGTAATTCGAAATAAAAAATTTAAGTATAATTAGTGGATGAGATAAAATAGAAAGAATTACTCACATATTGAAAACTCAAAAAAGTATATATGTCAAATCATTTGGTCGAAAATTCTGATAACAAGATTTCTGATTCTCTAACACTTTTATTTACTATAGTGCAACATTACTTGTTACGAAATAAATAATAACGTGTTGAGTTTAAATTTTCTTAAAAAATAATGTTTCATTGACGGATCACTGTATAGGTTATATATTGGTACATTTATTTCAAATGAGTGTATTAGCGTTGGTTAAAGTAGTTTGTGAGTCTGATTCGAACTGATCATAATTTTTTAAAAATGACAAATTGTAAATTGAATTAAGTATGATCAAGTTTTGAGCTAACCTCAGCTCAAGTCAACTTCAAGAAAAAAAAAAAAAAGGAGGGGAAAAAACAGATAGTATCCCAGCCAATTTATATTTAAATAATATATTGATTAATTAATCTCAGTAATTCGGTTAAAGGTGTTTGGATTTAGTATGCTCTTTTCACTTCAGCTCAATAGCTTTAGTGAGAGTGAGACCAAAGTCCAATTTTAACTCATGAAACTTAAGATTAGTTTTGGGTTGAGCAGGGTATATAAACACATTTTTCTCCCTTGTGCCTCCAAGGGTTACAGACATCAGAAACACACCTACACACCAAAGAGGCAGACATTCATCATCTGAATGGTTGCCCACATGACCCCCCTGATCCCCTTGAGTCATAGCCTGGAAGATCAACCGTAGAGCGGAATTGCGACCGTTCATGGTGCATTGCTATAGATCACGAGGCTCGTGAAGAAGAACTGAACGTGAGAAATTGTCACACTCGCTACTTCTCCCCAGGTAATCAAAACAATGTCTTTATTCCTCATCGCATCGGTAGGATGCGCTTCCGCGTTTCTGATGATATACCTTAAAAGGATGTCATCCATGCACTTTTGTGTCTCAAGCTAAACTAATTTTGAGCCCTAACGAGATCAATCTTAAATTTAAGGTATTAAAATAGCCTCTCTTTTTTCCAAAGAAAAGGCTTAAAATTCAGCGAACCATACTTTCTCTAATAAAGTTGTATCCAAATCATATTTACTTTTGGCTGGATAAAATTTAGATATAGAGGGTAATAAACTGCTCCTTTACACTAAAACAAAAAAGGAAAGAAAGGTATTTATCAAAAAAAAAAAAAAAAGGAAAAACTATTGATCGAGTTGATAACATGACATGAATTTTAGCGAGCAATTGTATACAATACACATGTACATTCCTGATTATATATATATATATATATATATATATATATATATATATATATATATATATATATATATATATATATATATATATAGAATAACTTAGGGTAAAGTGTGTATCATTTTGAAGGATGTAATGTTGTGTCATTTTAAGAGAGAGAAAGAGATAGATAAAGGAGGAGAGAGAGTTGACAAAAAAAAATAAAGGTGTGGGTCCCACCTCTTTGTGAGAGTGAAAGGATATAAGTTATGTCATTTAAAAAGATAAACATTTTTTTATATTATATATATATATATATATATATATATATATATATATATATATATATATATATATATATATATATATAGGGTTTTATAAGAGTTATGTTGTAGGAAAAGTGACTGTGTTATGTTATAGAGATTCATTTTGCGTGCCAGAGTTTTTTTTTTTTGCTGCGGGCCCCATAAAATGTTGTGAGTGTAGGAAATTTTTTCTGGTCATGTTAAATTATAGATGATAAACCCATATATGAATCTAACTAGGTATGCCGGATTTTTTTTTTTTAAAAAAAATCAGGTGTAACTAATTACTTCTGTAGCTAGTTATTTACAATAGACTCAAAAAAAAGTTTTCAAACCGTTGGGGATACTGAAATAATTTTTTGACAAAAGTAATGATTTTTTTGTAATCGAGATTTATTAAACTAAAAATTGAGACATCAAAAAAAGGGTAATATCATACACATTTCAAAAAAGTGTGTACATTTGTTATTATATGGTAAGAGTATATAATTAGGTTAGCTTTAATTTAATTAAGACTAAGTCCTTTCTCATGATGTTAAGCGCATGCAACTCCGCATTAATTTAGTGTTACACGAGAATTATTTTACACGCAAATCGAATGGTCACAACATAAGAAAACACTTCTCGTATTTAACATGAGAAATATTTTTCCCTATATATATGGGTTTGTCGTATGTATAGTTACGATATACAATAGTTGGTACGGTTAAAAATTTATAATTATGTATTTTTGAAAATATATAGTTATAAATTTTTTAACACACCAACCTTATATTTAGTCACTTTACAAATTATTTTTGCTATATATATATATATATAAATGGAATATTTCTTTATATATATCAACAATTTCATAATGAACTGAAAATAATTTCTAGAAGAAACAAAAATAATTATTATTATTATTATTTATTTTTGGCTTGGCTTGAACTCTCTGTACTCAACCGATTGATAAAATAATCTTGTTATTTGCATATCACAACTGTTATTATACTTTAATTGTTTGAAAAAGTTAAAATGTATATATTTTTTTTGTTATTTACAAAAATTAATATATGAATAACATCATTGTCTAAGGAAAACCTACAATAACCCTTTACTGCAGCGAAATGCCCTATAAAAGCAACATTCTGCAGGGTGCTAAATCAGGTAGGCCTTGCTTGGGATTTAATATTCCTTACAGCTCCAATAGTGTGATTGACAGATAGGGCCATACGAAATGAGTCATGATCCTGTAGCCTGCTGAAATTTGAAAATGACGCAAAGACTAAAGAAACAGAAAATGCAATTACATTGTATAAAACAAACAAATTATATAAGTTATGAGAGAGAGGGAATTGCATCAGCAATCTAATTACTGATTGTATTTGTCTATCCAATTATGGGAACCCTAACAAAGATATATTTAACTCTACACATTCTTTCGTGGACGTTCCAATAATGATTGAATGAGATTCCTCCTTTTAGGTTGCCCTTTTTTTCTAGCGTGCCAAACATTTCCTTCATATGAATTAGACAGAGAACCTTCTCTAACCGTTGATATTTTTACATGACCCAGTACGTTGTTACTTTGGTGAGTCCTAGTCAATAATTACTTGCTAAGTCAGTGACTAATTATTAATTGAATATATTTTTTATAGGATATGTTATTCTATTTTATTTTTTATTTTGCCTACTTTTGTCTACCACTATCCGTTAGATCAAAATCTAAAGAAGAGAGAGAAAGATAAATGTCAATTGAGATTCTGATCTAACGGTCTTTTAAAGTGGTAGGCAATAATAACCTATCACATTTTTTTATTGGAAAATATATTCTTATATTATATGAGAGATAACTCTCTCTCTCTTTTCGTTTTTTTTTTTCTTTTTCTATATCTAGTGGATGAGTATAAAACTTAAGTATATGTATTTTTTTTTATAACAAAAACTTAAGTATATTACAAATCAATTTTGTATCATTTGATAAATTTTAATTTTTTTCCTATAATTTCTTTTTTACGCTTATCATATTTATCAACTTTATAATGCAGATGATATTTTAATATGGAGATGATTAAAATCCTAGGCCAATAATTCAGTATCGATAATGAATGTGTGGTCACTTGCAATGTGAGAGGAATTGTGATTAATTTCTGGACGTATAAGTGAAGAGGTGAATTATGAGATGAATAAGTGTGAATGGTAAGTGAATCGCTCAAGATATACTTGGTGAATCTATTGCACCTATTTGAATTTATTCAAAAAATCTATTGCACCTTTTTTTTTTTTTTTGTGTATAAATTGCACCTATTTTGGTTTGCATATATTTGTGTTTATCAATTCAATTCTTACAATTCCTTACTTGTACGGATTAGCTTTGCGGGGGTCGGGCTTGGCTACTAGGACGAATCCTTGCCAATGAAGTGAGAAATGTTTGATGAGTTATCCATTTGGGGAGAGATAAATACTGTTAACAACGTACTAGGTAATTGCATACTTTACCACCATTTTTATTTCAAAAAAAAAAAAAAATTCCGGTGAAAGATTCAAAATAGTGAGTTATTAGTTTTATGTCAGGTAAAATAGGTATTTTATGTGGGTGAAACAGAGTTGTGGAACCCACAATTAAAAAAAAATGAACACAAAATTTCTTAAATATATAACATAAGACAACTATTTTCCTTCAAAATAAGTAAGACCATGCATGAATATAAACATCAGTTTTTTTTCTCTTTGTTCGATTTCATTTGAGCTTTTGTTACACAATTTAAATTCAGTGTTAAAAAAAAAAAATCAGTGTTAATATCTCACATTTGGGACGGTTGGCAATGGCTTGGTGGCTTACAAAGTCCTAACTTATATATATATATATATATATATATATAGGATCATTTGATACCAGTGTCAAATTTGAAGTTTGACACCTCATCTGAAAGCCGTTAAATCAAAAAAGATCAATGGTGTCACACGGTTACAAATCAGAGTCGGTGATTTTTTTTGATCTAACGACTCTCAGATGAGGTGTCAAATTTGAAATTTGACACTGATGTCAAATGATCCTACCTCATATATATATATATATATATATATATATATATATATATATATATATATATATATATATATGAAAACATTTTCTCATTTTGCATGAGAATTCAATTCTCATGTTGTGACCCTTCGATTTGCGTGCAAAACTTTTTTTTTTCTTTTTTAATAAATGTAAGACCCACCACTAGTTGAGTCACAACATGAGAATCAAATTCTCACGTAACATGAGAAAATCAAATCCATATATATATATATATATATATATATATATATATATATATATATATATATATATATGGGCAAATTATTTTACAAACTTTTTGTTCAGTCGTACTTAGCGTATCTTGTAAACAAAAAAGTTTGTAAATATAATTTGCCCATATATATATATATATATATGAAAAAATATTTCTACTGCCACTTTAGATAAGTTTATCTACAGCCACCATTTTTAACTATGTTCTCCCGGGAGAACATAATTATAACATTAAAGTTGATTTTCTCTCTCTCTCCACGTCAGCAGATAGGTTCTGAAAAGTAACTGATGAGAGAGAAAAATAGAGTAACTTTTGTATTTTAACTATGTTCTCCCGTGAGAACATAGTTATAACGTTAAAGTTGTTCTTTTTTCTTTCTCTTCAGTTACTTTTCAGAGCTTTTTTGCTGATGTAGAGTGTGAGTAAAGAGCAACTTTAACGTTATAACTATGTTCTCCCGTGAGAACATAATTAAAAATTACAGCAGTAGATAAGCTTATCTAAAGTTGCTGTATAAATACTTTTGCATATATATATATATATATATATATATATATATATATGGGTTTCTTCTATACAACAAAAAGTACACACAATATTTTGTGGGGTATATATATATATATATATATATATATATATATATATATATATATATATATATATATTAGGACGATAATTATGACAAGTCGATTCAATTTATCATATTTTTTTCTGAATTCTTTTTCATCATATGATTCATTTTGCTTGGGATATGAGACGTGAAAACACACATATTGATGAGGCACAAAAAAATGGTCGAAAAGAGTTACAAATTCTTTAATCGATTTTAGTCTAATTAACCCATGACATAAAACATATATCAGAGAACTAACTCATTGGTAAAATTTCAAACTCATATATTAGTAATTATTTTTTATGATTTATGTTATGGGTCGATAATAATCGATTTTATAATTATTGCAATTATGAAAGAGGTAGAAAAGTCACAAAACATATCTCAAATGCTATCTTTTACTTATCTTCCATTGGCATGAAAATACAACATGCCAAATGAATTCAGAATAACTTAATCAGAATACAGTCTAAGATTTGGCAAATCCGAATCTATATAAATCATCAGACTGCATTTTATCTAAATTTGAGCGTCTTAACACCCATCTAATGATGCGTTAAAGGATTCTTAGCATCTTGGGTTTGTATGGTTATGGTTATTAGATCATATTCTAATTCTTCTACATTAACCAAATAATAGGAATACAACTAAGGTTTAGTCAATTAATTGGTTAGCGCCTACTTGCTTAAGAAGCATTATTCTTCAAATATAATTTCGCAGCCTGTATTACTCGCAATAACTTCATAAATCGAGCTGTTATTCTATTCCAATTATTATATTAATATTTATCCACGGTAGTGGACCTTTGATCGATGCCCCATTCCCGCGATGCACTTTCAAGAATAAAATCAATGGTACATTTTACCAGTTTATCATATTCATATCTCCAAATCAGAGATATATAAAAATCTTATTTGGAATCAATGTAGACTAAAGAAAACTATGTATCAAAAAATAAAAAATAAAATAAAATAGAGTAAAGAAAACCCCGAAAGATTCCACGCCAAACATGATAATATATCCATCTTGACTTCGTGTTTGCCTAGCCAATTAGTTGGGTACTTTTAAAAAAGAAAATTTCTGACCAAATTCACAAGTAACTTGATCCTGCTGCACAAAGTCAAAAACTTTATCTCATATCTCCAAAAAAAAAAAAAAAAAAAAAAGATTTATCTAGAAAAGGTAATTATTCAAAGAAGCGCATACATGCATCTGTAGTTCCTTTCAAGACACATTGAGAAGACATGAATTAAAAAGAAAGAATAGAAAGGGGATATATAATCACAACATAACTAATTGAAAATCCCTTCTTTCCTTTTTTAACTCAGAAAAATATCAACATGATTTGAGATTTTCACAAAAATATAGATGGATTTGTTACATTAAGCAATTATATATTATGCTAAATAATTAGGGTGAGGTTATATTTATAACCTCATTTCGCTTACACACTTTTACGATAAAATCTTAACCGTTGATTTTCGTTAATATAACAGTTATAATTAACTACAAGAAAAAAGTTTATTTGTGATGAAAAATTTCATCATAAATTTTGTCAGAAATGACAATTTTTGACACAAATAATCAAATTTCGTCACAAATAAACTTGCAACACAGGAATTGGTGATGAAATTTACTTGTGACGTAGGAATTTGTGACGAAATTTCATAAAATTTTGTCACTAATAAGATTTTTTCTTGTTACTGATTAATTATTTATTATTTTTCAAAAAATTTATTATTAATCAACGGTTAAAATTTGGTTATAAGAAATTGTAAGCGAAAAGGAGTTGTAAATATAACATCACTCGAATAATCATGTTGTTATCTTAAAGTGTTAAACATTTTTTTGGATGAGTTGATAGATAATTGTTCACGTAGCGCTGTAGTTAGGGGTGTAATTAGGTCAGGCCAGGGTAGGCTTTGGCCTTCATGGCCTGGGCCTACATACAAAAAAGTTGAGCCTATCCGGCCAATGAGCCTATCAAAGGCTTAATCTAAAGGCCAAACCTGGCCTGTTATTAAAAAATAAAAAACCTACATGATCTATGAGGCCTTTTAGGCCTACCATATTGCAAATTAAATTTAAACAAAAATGAAATATCTCATTCATTAAATAATATTTCTAGTATGGGTCCAAATTATTAAAATTCTACAACAGATTTTTTAACAAGAACACAGATTATAAAAATTCATGACAACAAATAAATATTAAATATTAGGTTAGGTTATCTAACTTTTAGAATAAATAAATATATAAAAAAAATTTTAGTTAAATATTAAACAGGCTAGCCTACATGCTAGAAGGCCAAGCATTTTATTTGCAGCCTACGGCCTTGTTTCTAAACAGACTCATCTACAGGCCGTGACATGTTCAACTTACCTCGTAGGTCAGGGCAGGCCAGGCTTTTCGCAGGCTAGGCCATAGGCCCCTGTAGGCTAGCCTGGCCCATTTACACCCCTAGTTGTAGTAGTAGCTATCATGATATGATTGATATCACGAATTCAATTTCGTCCACCATTCCATTCCTTTATTTTTTTTTTCATTTCTATTTATATTGATATAGTTTCAAAACAAAAATCAATTTATATATAAATGAGCATTTTAATTTATTGTTATTTGCTTTTGAGGAAGTAAAAAACTCATTTTTACTCTCGTTCTCGCCACCTCTTCTTTGCTTCTCACATATTAATACATCATTTGATGAGAGGAAACAGGCGGATATAGGGTGGATTAATTTGGTGGAATATGAAACACTACCAAATATTATACGTAATGGATAATGCCGTTATGGAATGCATTTTCTACTTTTTTACTTTGTAATTTTGAAAGGTCAACCATTAAGTCTTTAAAAACAAACATTTTAATTACCTACGTCTTTCCATAATAAGAAAGTTCCCTGTGTCCAAAAAAAAAAGTTGCTTGCCTGCGACTAGAGATGGCAAAGTGGGCGGCCCGCCCCGTCCCGCCTCGCCCCACCCCACCCACCCCGCCATCAATCCGCCAAAAAATGAGTCAGCCCGCCCCGCCCCACCCACCCCGCCATCAACCCGCCAAAAAATGAGTCAGCCCGCCCCGCCCCACTTTTGAAAGTGGGCTAAAAATCTGAGTCCGCCCCGCCCCACTTTTGAAAGTGGGCTAAAAAATTGAGTCTGCCCCGCCCCGTTTGACGGGTTGGGCGGGTTGGCCCGCCAGCCTAAGCCTATTTTACACTGACCCACCTCGACCCGCCTATGCCAGCCATCAAACCGTCGAAAAATATTTAGTCAATGGGACGAAAAGCCCGTTTTGCCGGCTCTACCTGCCACGGAACTTGGCACGTTAGTTTTTTCAACTGTCTAAAAAGATAATGCAATTAATTAAGTTACAAGAGATTAATCTATTTGAAACAACATACATTCATCGACACTTATTTTCATTTTAACAAAAATATAAACTTCAACCTTTAATAAATTCAGTCGAATTCCTGGTACCCATACTTTTCGCCCAAGTGATTTCTAGATAATACTCATTAGTGTTTATCATCTATCATTTAACATGATTGTAAAAAATTTCCTACACACATAACATTTTGTGAGGCCCGCAACAAAAAAAAATTTAACTCTGACACGCAAAATGAATCTCTATAATATAACACAATCACTTTTCGTATAACATAACTCTTATAAAACCCTACCCATTATTACATAAAAAATCTCACCTTTAAAGCCTACCTTGATCATCTCATGTTGAAAAGATATGACATAATTATGTGGGCACATGACCATACAAAGGTGAATCAATAGTTAGAAAAGAGGAAAGAGAAAAAAATATTAAAATAGATATTTATTAAATCATAATCGTTAATTTATCTTTGTATGATTATGATTGTCTCTATCATTATGATTGTCTCTATCATTATATCATAATTTTTTCAAATATGAGAGAATCAATTTTCAACATTATAATACAAAGGAGGATGATCACTTGCTAGAAAAATTATTTAGCCCTTCATTTTGTTGGGTGACCGATCGTATTTGCAATCCCATCTACAGCCAAGTTTGCCCCTAATAGTGTGGACAACATTAACATTTCAATTTTTCTTGAGAAGCTTCGTGATATGACCATGTAGTTGTGAACTCTAACTGTACTTGCAGTGACTTTTCATCGCCTTTTAATGAACAAGATTTTATACATTATATCTAGGTTTTATAAGAGTTAATGTTGTAAGAAAAGTGATTGTGTTATATTATAGATATTCGTTTTGGGTGCTGAAATTTTTTTTTTTTGCGGGCCCCACAAGATATTGTGTGTGTGTGTGGGAAATTTTTTATGGTCATATTGATAAATGATAAACCCTTATATCTATATATAATTTGTACGTCTTTTTTATATAATATCAGATCTAATAGTTTTTCTTCATGGCATAACTACTTTTAGGTTTTTAAAATAAAGGAAAATACCATGACGTGAATCTTTAAACGCCACTTTTATCCTCTCAACAAATATAAAAACTTGAAATATGGCGAGCGTTGTTACTCCATAACCCATCTACATTTGAAGGGATTTGATTTTCTCATATTGTATAAGAATTCAATTTTCATATTGTGACTCAACTAGTGGTGGGTCTCACACTCATTAAAAAAAATTGCGCGCAAATCGAAGAGTCACAATATGATAATTGAATTATCATGTAACATGAGCAAATGTTTTCCCATTTTTTGAATTATGAAATGGTTTTTATATATATAACAATTTTATAAGAAAATATCCACACAAAAAAACAATTTTATAAGAATGTTTTCCAAAAAAAAAAAATTATTTATAAGAATAATTGGCCCAAAAGAAAACAAAAGGAAAGAGGGAGGACACACAAAAAAAAAAACCATCCGAATCTTGCTCATGCGCTGAGATATCAGAGAGTGTTCTTTTGATATCGAAATCTTCGAGTGACAATGAACCAATTATTAATGGGATTTTGACAGCGAGGTTCCAAAAGTCGAGAGCATTTTTTATGCTCCGTGTTAGAGAATATAATATAAATCATTTAAAAAGGCCGTCACCTACTACCTTAAGGTTTTGGGTGAAATGGTTCTTTAACTTGGTATCAAAGCTTCAAAATGCCCCCACTTTCAGGTGGAATTAAAAAAAACGAGGCAGACCAAAAAAAATGGGCTCGTGCAGAAAAAACCAATAATGGGCTTGTGCCATAACGCTTCAAACCCAAAGGGCTCTTGCGTGAGGGGGTGTGTTAGAGAATATAATATAAATCATTTAAAAAGGCCGTCACCTACTACCTTAAGGTTTTGGGTGAAATGGTTCTTTAACTCTCCGTGACCCCCAATAGTAGGGTGGTTCTTTGTGCAAAATGAAGGGTAAAAAAAAAACAAAAAAGAGAAAATAGCATAAATAAAAAGAGAAAGAAAAATTTGGTCTTATAAGAGAAAGTGCCAAGTTTTGGATGCTATGGACTATAAAAAATATTTCCAACCCAAAAGTCAGAGCAAATCTACCCTAAATTGAAGGAAATGTAAGATAGAAAGAGAATGAGAGAGAGATCTAGAGAAAAAAATATTAAAAAAAAAAAGGGGAGTCAAAGAGAGAATGAAGCTAAAACTTAAAAATATCGGCTCTATTTGATTTCTATTTTGAAAAATAGTTTTTTAATTTTAGAATAAAAAATTTAAAAAAATCATTTATTGAGATCTGTTTTGTAAAAAATATTTTAAAAATTATAATGATTTTTTTATTTTTAAAATCAAATTTAGAGAATATGTCTGAGTTGTTTTTGTTTTCTGTTTTGGTTTTTAACTTTCAAAAAGAAAAAATATATAGAAAATAACTATTTTCATAACTATTTTACAAAACAATTTTAAGAACAAAAAAATCAGAACATAATCAAACAGGCCATGAGAAGCAAAGAAAATTACAAATAGCTTTCTGCCAAACGGGAGTATTAGGAATTGGTAGAGGGTTTTTGTTTAGATTTCTGAGATTATAATTTAAGTTACTAATAATGTATGATAGAGGATTTTTGCAAATTTTTTGGACAATATAATTTTCCGCGGATTTTGTTTTATGAGCAAAATTTAATCAAGAATATCATCCAACAATACAACCTCTAGGTGTTATTTTTAGATTTCCAAGAAAATGAAAAATTTAACACATTTCTAGAAATATTTTCAATCAATCAAATATGATATTACAAAAATTGATCCAATATTACCGGAGATATTCTGACTTACCAAACAGTTTTTGTATAACACATCCGAAAAAATAATTTCCTATCATATTCCTAAAATTCATAATTCCCGAATTTTTTTTTTCTTTTGTCCCTCTACTAATCGCCTCCTAATTTAGGGGTCAAAGAGATAATGAAGCTAAAACTGATTACGTTAGAAGCGAAGCAAATTACAGATAGCTTTCTTCCAAACGGGAATATTAGGAATACATTTTAGAGGTGTGTCCTGTTGCATTCTCAAATTCTTACATGCATAAGCATGATCCAACTTCAGATTGCGCCAAAAATATACATCTTTTAATATTACAGATTATAACTACAACTACATATATTAATTATATAAATAAGTTATATCTTGTTGGGCAAAGAAAGTTCTATAGAATTCAATTATATATATATATATAATATATATATATATATATATATATATATATATATATATATATATATATATATATATATATATATATAGAGAGATTTTTTGACTCAAATATAAGACATAGAAGTTTTACTCCTTATTGCAGACATTGATTTCCATCCATATAATGGTTATATTTATTAAATTATATCAATTATATAATTATTAATTCTAAATAAATTATAATTATTATATGGACGAAAATCAACCACTCAGATAATGAGTGAATCAAAATATCCCTTATATATATATATGAAAAAATATTTTTTAAGCAGCTTGAGATATATTTATCTTCGTCCACCCAAAATTACGTCGTTTTGTTTTATTTATTTTTTTATATTAATTGCTCCACTTTGAATGGTTATGATTTCTTTTTTTTCCCTCTTTCTTTATCTCCGTTGATTCATCTTTGTACAGTTATGATTTAATAGCCAGTGATAAAGTTATCTCAAACAACTTGAGAAACGATAAGCCATATATATATATATATATATAAAAGGACAAAAGATAAGAAATTGAATTTTCTATGCAAATTGGAAAAAAAAAATTATCATTGCTAAATGGCATGTTAGTTTACTCACAATTGTTTAGATTAATCATAGAAAAGTGAATAATATTAATAATAGGAAGAGAGAAAAAATATTGGAATAGATAGTTACAAAATCATCACATTTGATTCACCTCTTAAGGTTATAATTCCCCACATAATCATGTCATATTAAATAAAACATAAGATAATCCATTTCCATATCATGTGAACTTGTTTTAAAATATTTAAAAATCCTTAATTTAGACCATATTTTAAATATTATAATTTTTCTATACTCCTCATTTTCCTTTGAATTTTTTCCTTTTTTCCTTTCCTCTTAAATTCTTAATTTGGGAAACTATAAAATTTCAATTAATACCCTTAAACACGCACATCAATGCATACAAATCAAACATTCCAATTTTTCTTTCTCATCATAATTTTTCTCTAATTTAATTTTTTAGACACGTGTGTGAGCTTTATGTCTACTTTTTACAAACCTATAACTTCTACTAATTTTTCTAGAATAGGTTATATTTACAAAAAAATTTATTTACAAAATGTATACTATATATTATTACCCATAATACATAGTGTAATTTATAAATTTATAATTAGATTTTTTTTGGAAATATAAGCCTTCTCATTTTTTATAAGTTATTGTATTATTAAATGTCACATCCATCACCACTTATCTCTATCCTAGAGCTATTAAAGAAAATTTTTATTAGTTTTTTTTTTTTTATCAAAATTGCTTTTACCCCTAAATTTCTGTTAGACTAGAAATGGAAAAAAAATGAAACTTTTGTGTTGTGTTAAAAATTTCATTACAAATTCAACTACAAATTTACCTTTTAAGATAATTAAACAAATTTTTTTATTAAAAGTTCATGTTTTAAAAAGTTGAATTTGTAAAATCAAATTCATTCAAGATTAATTTTAAAAACTCTAATAAAAATACCCGCTTCTTATATAGCGTACAAATTTAACATAAAGTTGATGTAAATTTCAAACCCACAAAAACAAAATTTCCCCCTCTTTTAATTTCTATATTTTATTTTCAAAACCTATGAACTTTCACATGTACGATGTCCCCACCACAGCAGACAGATTGCTTCTAATCATTCAAAATGGAAAGCAACCAATATAAGGATAAGAAAATGATACCTAAGCCTATATAGGCCGAGGATATCCTTGCCGTAAAGTAAATATAGAATTGAGATCCCACACAGTTTTAAGAAAATTATATATATATATATATATATATATATATATATATATATATATATATATAGGGGAAGGATCATCTTACACCAGTGTAAGATTTTTAATCTTACACTCCATCTGAACCGTCCAATGTACTTTAATCCAACGGCCACGACTTAAAAAACAAAAGCAGGCACGTGACTCCATTTTTATTCTGGAGTCTTTCTTGTTGCACTATCTCCAAAACACATTCTCCCAGAACACACCCATCACCACAAACCTGTAGTTCTTCCCCCTCCTCTCTGTCGGAATCTGCATCGGCCTCTTCCACCTTGCCCGCGGCTTAGATAACTTTGTCGTGGGACATCTTTTTTGCTGAAGACTCCCCTCCCATCAAGGATTTCTCAATCTCCCATGTTATGGGTATGCGAACCCTAACAATGATCTTCCTATGATTATTCTTCTGTCTATATTTTTGGAACTTTTTGGGTGTTGGATATAAAGGCAATGGACAATTGGAACTAAAACGTGTCATTTTAAAAAAAAAAATTCTTTTGAAAATTTGCAGGAAAAAAGGAGGCTGGTTTACATTCGGTGTTGTCCCACTTGTTTCTTTTTTTTCTTTGCCAGTGCATATGTTGTGGAAATTGAGAAATTATCTCAACTGGATTGTACATGTGGGTTATGCCCATAAATCACAATATCCACCATAATCTTTAGTCCATACATCCATCGTGTGATTAACCAAGGCCTCTTTCTTGTATGAACTTACGGTTTTCAGTTCTCACTTTGTTGACCATCATCTATGTAAAGTTACCATCAGCTACCCATGTGATTTATTGTTATTACATGTAGAAATCCATTTCAGTTTGATAGGCTTGTGTTTGTCCTGTTTGAACACTGGATATTGCTTTAAAGTTTTATCAACTTGCACCAATTTTTAAGAATGTTTGTCTGTTTTCATTTAAGGTTATTTCAATTATTTGACTGAATTCACTTTTAAACTACATAAATTTATGGTTATGCCTGGCATTTATAGGGTGATGCAAGTAGCTGAGGATAAATATGTAACTGGTGTCTACATAATTTATATTTATTTAATCCATCCCTTTTTAAAGGGGAAGAAAATTTAAGTAATGTGACCCATTGTACTATTAGATAACATGGATGATGGTGATATACCAATTTTGCTATTCACTTAATCATAGCTTGGGTTGTTGATATTCTGTTAAATTTCTTGTTCTTTTTCCTTGTGTCAGTGGCAATATGTTCTGAAAGAGAAAAAAATTAAGTATTTATGAAAAAAACATTGGATAGCATGCATCATAATTTTTTTTAAATATAATTTTTACTTATGACATTATTTTCCTCTGGTCAACATTTGTAGGCTTCTTGCACTGGATACTTGCTTTGCAACAAAGATGCTTCGTAAATATGGGTTGCTACAACATAAAAAAGATACATGCATAGTAGAGAGCTTTAACAAGACAAGATTACTTTCTCTTCCCCCAATTGAACGAGTTAAACTACAAAATGAAGTGGATTTTTCTCTAAAACTTTGTGAGATGGCTCATTTCTTGGAGATCATCCGAAATCTGCAATGTAGGCATAGCTCATTTCTTGGAGATCATCCGAAATCTGCAATGTAGGCATAGCTCAATATTCCAAAGGGCCAGTCAAGGATTGGTATGGTGCTCCATAGTTATGCTAGTTGGACTACTGCTTAAATTGGTTGCATTATTTTTTCTGAAAATGAAATGGTATCTTATTGCTAAATTACAGGCTGACAGTGGAGAAGGGTCATCTTTAACGATTACAGAAATGTTGCAGGAAGAGTCCCAACTTTCAGTACAAGTTCAAATGGCTTCTTTAAGGACTTCCCAAATGATATTTTTGATTACTTTGAGCATATTCCATCCTCATCAGAACAATGAAATATTCATTTTTAGTTGGACTGTTATGCCTAGTGATCATTTAGCTCTTATTTTACATGTACCATCCTTTCTGAGAATAATCAATGCTAAATTGTGTAACTTGCTTATGCAATATGTTAATGCATGAACTTCTATCAGGTTCCTTGAATTTATCAAGGAAAAATCTCAAGCTGCACAATATTTGACATGTTGTGGATCTTATTTAATTCCCGTACATTTGAGAGTATTACCCATATTTAACTATTTTTTTGATACATTATGAAACAAAGCCAAGGAAAACTGTTAATGTTCCTCAATGGCTATGTCACTCAGAACATGTGACAGTCTTAAGAATCTTTTCGTTTTATTTCAAGATTAATCATTTCATTCCCTTTTGAGTAACTTGAACAAAAGAGCCTTTCATGAACCTCAAGCTAGCACCCCAAAAAATTAGTAAAATGAAAACTTAAGACTGCATTATAAGTACACCATGAATTTCCAAGGTCCTACAATAAGATTACCACTCCCAAGTTTTTTTTTAAAAATCCATGGCATATACTTGCGTAGACCAACAGTAATAAATTACATCAGTAATGAGAATTTTTGCAAGTAATAGGTAATAGTTGTACGATACTTTTCGAACCCCCCACCCCCAAGGTAAAGCAGTCACCCCTCTAAATGCAAAACGACTTAAAAAATCAGATACCCTTTTCACTAAAACTACAGAGACCAGTATCCAACATCTTTCACCAGCGCAATGATTGTCGATAACTTCAAAAGTAGCTTCTACATAATGTTCTTCATGATCAGATTGGAAACAATAATTCCAAGTCTAATTCTATGTCTTCACCATCATCTGCAGCACAAGAAAAAAGAAATGAAATGACTATCTCCAATCAGCACTAATTCTATGTCTTCTCTGCATGTAATTTCTGCAGACCAACTTTAGTTCAATACAAGTAAAGCCAATCAACTGTTAAACTACCTGAACTGCAGTTACACAGAATGTCATTGCTTCTACTCTTGAGAACAGAAGACCACCTATTTCAATACATAAATTATAATCTTCGTATTAGTCTAATAAAAAATGAACAAAAAAATATTAATAAAGGAAATTAATAACAACATAAATATATAGATATAAAAACCAGTTAAACTCAAAATACTTTTCCTTTGAAATTTCCACAGGGTCGTTGATAGAGAGGTTGAGATAGAAGAGCGATGTGAAAACGAAAAGAAAGCTTGATATTACTTTTCCTTGCAGGTTCTGCTCAAACAAAAAGAAAGGTTGCCTGCTTCAACTGTGAAAATGAAATAAAAAAACAAAGAGCGGGTATGTTTCGTTGAGAAGTTGCAGCGTCAATGAGAAAAGAAAGAAATGACCATAAATGAAGAAGTTCAGGGAACAAGAACAACGAAAATGGAGTCACGTGCCTGCTTTTGTTTTTTAAGTCGTGGCCGTTGGATTAAAATACATTGGACGGTTCAGATGGAGTGTAAGATGATCCTTCCCCATATATATATATATATATATATATATATATATATATATATATTTGGGTTTTATAAGAGTTATGATGTAGGAAAAATGATTGTGTTATGAAATAGAGATTTGTTTTGCGTGCCAGAGTTTTTGTTTTTTTTCGCTGCGGGCCTCATAAAATGTTGTGAGTGTAGAAAAGTTTTTCTGATCATGTTAAATGATAGATGATAAACTCATATATATATATATATATATATATATATATATATATATATATATATATATATGAGTTTATCATCTATCATTTAACATGACCACAAAAATTTTCTTACACTCACAACATTTTGTGGGGCCCGCAGAAGAAAAAAAAACTCTGGCACGTAAAACGAATCTCTATAACATTACACAATCACTTTTCCTACAACATAACTCTTATAAAACCCATATATATATATATATATATATATATATATATGGGGCAGGAGATATTCTTATACCGGTGTAAGATTTAGATGTCTTACACTCAATCTTACCATTGATCCACTTGTATCAAATGACTCACATTACTAAGAAATTAGAGCCATTAGATATAAGTGGGATCAATGAACCAAGATTAAGAATGTAACTTACACCGGTGTAAAATGATCCTAACCATATATATATATATATATATATATATATATATATATATATATATAATAATAATTGTTTTATTGCATCCTCATCCAGTTTTTCCATAACTCCATAGCTTCGTGTCCAGTTTTTCCATAACTCCATAGCTTCGTAGCTCCTGAATATAAGCTTTGTTGCTGACTTGCTGTGCTTTGCTCGCCTTTCCATTAATCTGGCGTATATGACACATTATTTAATTTGGTTGCGATTTGTTTTTCATGTCATAAAAAGAGCTTGCCCAATTGCCCTGAAATCGAGATTTTAAATAAACTGCAAGGGAAATAAAAAATCATAAAACATAAAATTATAACGTAAAAAAATTATAAAATATTATAAAAACTTAAAAACTTTTGGAATATTGGTATAATCATTTTGATTAAAAAAAAAATCATAAAAACATAAAATCGTACTAATAAATCGAGATTATAATTACTATACCCTAACAAGACAAGCGAATACCTACATTAATGCTGCACAAATAATGGATTGTTGATTTCTTATTGAGTGTATACGAAACTTTAGCATTCGAATTAGGGATGAACACCGTGGGCAATGGGCAACAAAGCTCTCCACCTCTTTTCAATATTTGAAGTTAATATAAATAATTAAATATTAATCAAGTTGTGAAATGATTACAAGTCACTAAGTTACTAATAAATATTATATAGATATCATTAATGATGTTTTTATAATTCGATGGAGTTCTCAAAAAACCCAAGGCAATCTTTCTTCGATCTTTAATAAGAAAATTTTCACAGGCATGTAAAACTAATCTTGCAAGCATAGTCACAATTTGTTAGTAAGAAAATAAATAAAACCAAACCTTCCAACCATTTCAAAATCATACAGCCCCTATTTTGGGGGGTGAAGGAGGTGCGCTTCAATTGGAAGACCAGATGAAAGATGCTTTACAATAAGGCTGAATCCCAATAAACATTGTAACCATTAAACACCATTAAATTAATCACCTGAGACAACAGAAAGTGCTACCCGGAGGTCATTATATGTTCCGTATATATACATCCGATAAGTTTCAATTTCTTGTTGAGAAACACTAGCAGTACGAGCTGCATAGTGATTACCATACACTCCATCGTGCAGTGAAAAAATAATCTCCCTGAGGACTGGTTCATGACCATTGAGAAGATTGCCCATACTCAAGGCCTTTCTCCAAGACTGGTGTGTAGTGGGTGGAACAAACATATTTGACACGACTTCTCTCTCATGATTCCTTACTTCTTGTTTCTTGTCAAACTCCTAAGCAAAATGGAAAGAGGAATACATTTCAGTCCATGCTAAGGAACATTTTTGCATTTTATTACCCAAATCAATAAGGTATTTCAGGGCATAAAGACATTTCACCTTTTTAGGAGCGTCTTCTATCAAGCCTGTTCCCATTCTTGGAACATAGAAGTCGTAGAAATCACTGAATATTTCTCTGGCAAGGCGTGGTGCTCGTAAAAGCTTGCGATGAAGAGAAGCTGCGAGAGTCAGTAATTTCTCAACATGTTCTAAAACAACGCACAATCGTCTTAGGTCTTCAATAGTCTCACTATCTACAGACAAACGATTTACTGCAACAAAATGGAACTGAGTTAATATTATTCTTTTACAGAGAAGAGTCAAACTAATGAATAGATACCTTGCAAGGGCTTCAAAGCAGGTGCCAAAGTAAGGTAAAGTTGCTGCATCTTAGTCGCCATCTGTTTCAGCTCTCCATAACTGGTTTGATTTAATGTGTCGGCTGCTGCTCTGAAGGCAGTACACACCATTTGTTCAAGCAATTGATGCGGTTGCAAATTTTCCAGATAACGAAGAACCTATAAATTTAAGGATAATGTAAAAATGTTTAAATTTAATTTTTGGTCGATATATGTAACACCCATGTTATACGCAAGAGTAATGTTGTGTACAAGAACTACCCAAAAAAGAAAATAAAAAGAGGTTTCGATTTAGTCTCTATACGTGCAATCATTTCCAATCAAATTCATTCCTTCCATTTGTTACCTTTATAATACGTGAGATTTGTATGGAGTTAACAGTGAAGTATTAGGACCAAATGTTGATATATAGTAACCAAAAATATAGTATTGTTGATCCCTATATGCAACACTCATTTTTAACTCGGTTCCGCACTTCACTTTACTATTACTCCATCAGATGATGATATAACAATAGAGGACGAGCACCAAATTAAAAAACAGTTTATAAGGACTAAATTGGAAACTTTTTTTGTAAAAAGACCAAATTGAAAATGAGTGTCACATGTAAGTACCAAAAAAACACTTTAACCATATAAAAACTATAGCAGATAATAGAGTTATATAGAGACTGGAAGAGCAAATCTTAAGCTATCCAAGTACCTATACAAGTAGCCTTTTTCTTTTTCACACCAATATATAGTAGCAAGATACTAGTGATATTCACAGCGGATAGTACCCCTTTTTCCCCTTAATAGGACATTGCTTTCAACACAAGCAGCAAGATGCCATAAACCCGAATACCATTGGATTCCACATCTACTACTTCTTGATCAAATCTAATTTGACTTCATGTGAATGCATTTAGTCCTATTTAATATCATTCTCCTAATCTCCTAGTTATTTACTAACGTTAGTCAAGCCCATATCACCCACAGAAAGAGAAGATGAATTCAGCAAAACCAAGAGACACTCTGAAAGATGAATGGGACATGGCCTCCCAGTATCGTTAAAGATCCAATCCTCAAATCCATGTTGGATAAAAATGAAGAAACAGCTACAAATTTTCAATGGTTAGACTGTCCAATCAATATGAGAACCAAGTACCAAAACCAATGCTATTCTAAGTTGATATAGTATTATAATAAAGACACAGTAGCTTATAGCATAAGAACCCTATGGTATGATTTCCCACTAGTCCATAACAATCTGCTTCCCAGCAGCAAAAATAGGAAGCATAATGCATATTTCTAGAAATATAAACTTACCTTTTCTCCCTCTATATCTGGATCGAGAAGAAGCTTCTGTTCAGAAGTAGGAACAGCAGGTGTGCTGCTCCAAATATTTCTCCATAAGTTTCCATTCTCAGACATTCTCTTTGAAAGCCGCCCTCTTGGAGGCCAATTATCTTTTGACTTCTCAACCTCCAGATCATCATCAACCCAATCCCCAGGTGAATGCCAGCGAATAAAATCTTCAAAAACAGAATCTGGATTTGCTGCTTTAAATGCTGACATATCTAATATCATCAAAGCAAATTATTGGTAAATCATGTGTCTTATATACTTATATTGTAGAATCTTGGCATGCATTATTAACTATAGAGCAAAATTTTCCAGTCCATTTACAACCAAAACGGGGGGATAGGGGAGAGAGAGTAGTATTAAATATTTCATGTGGATCAGGATCCACTGTCCCTAATATAACTTCACACCATTTAAGTCAAAGACAAAACTTCACACCATTGAACAAGTTTTTTGAAGAAATCTCTCATAAAATGGTACGTTTGGATTAAAAGTTTGATTATGTAGATGCCTATAAACTATATAATATTTGATAACCAATTTGCAGTTCATCAGTTTATCTTATAAAAATTAACACACAACATACTTTTGAAAATAACATTTCTGTAAGATTTGATGTACCTTCAGTTCACCAATAAAAAATTTCATGGATTGAGATTTTCATCAATCTAATTGTTGAATCACAAGTATTTTTGGGTTCAATACTTTTAAATGTTTAATTTTTCTAAAATTTGATTGGGTATGGCCACATAATACTTGTGATTCAACAATTAGATTGATGAAAATCTCAATCCATAAAGTTATTTATCGGTGAAGGTACATCAAATCTTACAGAAATGTCAAAGCA
Source organism: Gastrolobium villosum (assembly GCA_032173675.1). Taxonomy (NCBI): domain Eukaryota; kingdom Viridiplantae; phylum Streptophyta; class Magnoliopsida; order Fabales; family Fabaceae; genus Gastrolobium; species Gastrolobium villosum. Next base: position 78,836 of record JAVKPL010005007.1, on the reverse strand, counting down.
TCATGACCCATTTTGATAGTTTATTGTGCATTTAGATTTTTTTGACATCTCATACCTCTGCTTCCAGATTTAACAAAGTTTTCTCAAGGAAAAGAAACTTGTGAAGAAAAAAAAATAAAAGATTATGGAATGGAGCAAGCCTGCCTTTGTAACTTAACTCCTAGATGCAAGTGGCTTACATGACAATAAAAGTTGTCACAAGTCATTTAACTCAAGCCACTAATGGATACACCCAAGTCTAACCCTTGTTGCTATTACCTGAAGTTAATATATCCCTTTCCAGCTGGGCAGAGAAATTCTGCAAAAGATATCAGGCAAAGGTTAGTAACAAATGTAATATATGAAATGGCATATACTTTTAATTCTACAGAGTGTTTTCTTTGAACTCTAAAATTGCAAGCATGGTATTTATTTAACCAAATTCGAATTTGAATGAAGCTCCAAAAAGTTCAAGGAAGGATATGGGTATTCACTGTTACAACTCGACATTATTTCTATAACTCATACTTCAAATTTATGCATACTTGTTAAGTCCTTCCACTGTCATCAAGCTCGGGTATTGCCTATAGTATTGATATTTTGAGTCAAAAGTAATATGTAAGGAAACAAAGGGAACCTGATAAAGAAATAATATTTTTTTAAATGAGGTGATAGCATTTTTAACTCAGCATAAGAAATTCCAGAGCATTTTCTCTTTTATTTTACTTTATTTTACACTGCCCTAAGAGGTCTGAGTTGTCGAAGAATTCTAATGTCACATAGCATATGGCACAATTTTTAATCCATGGTAATGTATGCATACTATCTGCCAAAAGTTAACATCTAAAACATCAATCATAACAATTAACAATTCCAACCATCACTGGGAAGGCTGGTTAATTAAGATATCAAATATACATGCAGGCATATGAACATTCTAAAGTTGGTTGAATAAAAGGGGAAAAATGAACAAATCAGGGTCAATGATAGGGAATGATAGACTTCATCCTTCTTCAAGCAATGTGCAATCCACTTTTACAACAATTTTCATTGTAGTTATTGCTTTATCTACCGTAAAATATTAATTTGTGTTCATGTCAGGCAGTACCCATCAAGTCAGTTAAACAATTATTCCATGGATATCTTGAGGCTGATGTCACACCATCATAGATGATTCTTACTTCTCTTAAACGTCAAAATGCCTGTGTGAACAGACTAGTTCAAACAAATCAGTAGACATATTCCTGAACCCATTCCCCTGTAACACTGTTCAAATCATTACATTTAGCCTCATTTGACTTTTGGATGTATCTTGATTTCAGTCAATGTTCCCCCTGTGAAACTAACGATAGGTCTATATGGTCAAAGCTTTTATAGTCAATTATTATTATAGGCATTGCATAACAGTTTAAGCTTACATATGAATCACCAAAGGCTTCAACAGCCTGAAGGCGCTCTTCATGCATGTCTTCCGTCATAAGGGGTGCTTCCTGTAAGATAGCAAACAAGATCCAAAGCATTATATTCAAAATTACAGAAGTAGCACACAACAAAATGACAGTGCCAAATGGTGCATGGATGTTAGAGAAACCTGGGTGTATGGAGCATGCATGCTTTGGTATGACTTGAGAAGCATCATAGAATTGACAATACCAGCTGAACCTCTCCTCGTGCAGTCTGAAGGTATTTTATCACTGAACAGGTCTACATCTTCAGGCTTTCCACTAACTATGGATACTGTTTTACCAGAATAATGTAAATCACCAGTAGTTGGAAAGCTGCAGCGCGAAAAAAAAAAAAAAAGTCACACATCATGTGTTACAGACCCAAGAAAAAATAATTAGATTTTAGAAAGAGAGCTGAAAGACAATGAAGAGAGAAAGAGAAAAAACACTTCAGCAATGGTTTACTGAATCACACAAACCAAAGGAGAGAATCCTCCTTCCCAGAGTTTCCCCTTCAACAAGGGGTTTCCCTTTTCATAACTGATTCACTGCTCGCTTGGTTTTCCAAAACTAAAAAATATGAATCCCCCTCCTCTAGCTCTCTCCTACCATTTAACCTATGTCCCTACTCTGAACAACTTTAATTGTCCAACCAATTCTATAACTACTCTAACTAATCTCTCGGTCCATTCACCATGTATGCTAGAAAATACTTTTAACTATTGCAAGGATAGATAAGTAAAAGTTGAAACTCGAGGTACAAACAAATCCATAATTAGTCTTAAGACATTTGAAAAGCAAAAGCCACATGAAAAAGGCAACAGATAGAAGAGCCAGTATATGTATTCTCCTATGACCACATTAAAAAGAGAAAGGTAAAATCTACATCAGAAATGTAAAGCTCTCCAACCTCTTCATATACTGGTTCATGTGGTAACATACTAACATGTACTAAATATACCATCGTTACAGATTAGAATCCTAAACGGATCTTTGACAAGATGGAAAATTAAAATCTATTAAAACTAAAAATATGCATAAAAGTATCTTAAGACAGACGAAACTCTTAACAATAAAAGTAGACATGTGCTAGCAGCTAGCAAGCCAGATTTGGATACTAATAACCAAGCAGGCTCTCACTTGGTAAGTTCACCTGTCAACTTTCCCAGAAAAGTCCCCACTGGGTGTCTGCATATTGAATGAGTCATCCGCGACTACACTTTCCTCCTGCAATTACAATCGCTATCTATTTATGTTCACAATGCAAAATAATAAAAAAAAGAGTTACTACAGTAACACGATACTCAATGTAACAACAACAAACAAGACAAGAAGAAAAGTTTGTGACCTCAGTCATAGAGTCTATTGGATCTTCACTTCCAATACAATCTTGAAAAACTTCATTCAGTTCACACTTCTTCTCAATGCATACTGCAAGCTGAATGGCAAAGCGGAAACCAGGATCACCATCTTAAGAAATATCACTACATATTCTGTCTCATATAAACACCAAAACATCCAAGCTCACTGAAACATTTCTACTTTCATCTTAGAACATCATCAATGGCAAAACTAGGACTTCAATCTGGCCATATCCGATGGAAGTGTGAAGCAGGGAAGTATCAAAATTGTCAACATCTAAAACTTTCTGTACTTAATACTATAATAAATGATAATAATACATTACAATCAATGACAATAAGAGAAAAGGTCACAGAAAAAGAGCCCACAAGCGCACAATGAGTAAGTATATATTCTATTAAGATAAAGAAAAATACAGTACAATTTAAGAGAACAACTCACTACAAATTGAAGGAAACGGTAAGTTAAGAATTTTCTAGAAAACAACAATCAAAGTTTAACATAAAGTTTCATATAAAATACATAAAGTAAACAAGAATGTGTGGAATATACTTCAATAATTATCTTTTAAGGATCATAAAAAAAAAAATACCATTTGAAGTTTCTGGTAAATCAAACAAGTGGAAAGGTCAATTGAACCATTTGCTGGCATCCGAGGGCATAGTTGTGAGTTTTCCCAATACCACCTAACTTCTCGAACAAACTCTATCCATAGGACAGCGATAGCTAATATACAGACCAAAAGCGAGTCATACAATTGAAAATATATAGTATATACAAGATAGGACAGAAAATCAGTTCCACATAGGTGATCAATGTTATTAACTCTGCTAGGCTATGCAGCAAATAAACTCCTGTACTCAGGTACATACCACATATACTGCAGTTGCCAAACCAAAGAGAATGTAAACAAAATTGTGCAAAAAGAGATTCAAGAGGTGCGCCTTTTATAGCTCGAGAAGTCTTATGTCCAGAATAATCAAAATCTGTGGGCTGTACTCCTGTAGACATTATGTAAATATATAACATGTAAATATTCCTGCATTCGTTGTTAGGCATCCCAAGGATACTTGGAATATGCAATTATCAGGTATAAATTATAATGCAGACAATAAATTTCAGATGCGGAAAATCAAAAAGAAAATAAAAAATGAGGAAAAAACGAACCTAAAAATGTGTTCAACAGATAGAAATATTCTCTAATTTATTATGATTTGCAAGTGAGACAAGGCCAGGTTTCTTTTCAAGAACTTGAAATATAGTGCTTGTGATTGTTCTATATTGCTTGATAGTGTATTTATATCATCCTTTAGTATATGTCTACGTGGCAATAACTTGGACTAAACAAACCAAGCAGAAACCTATCCAACAATAAAGTAAGTTAGTAAACCAGATCCAGAACAAAACAGCCAATTTCAAGCTCATACATTAACAATCTACATACTAAATTTCCCTATCCGTACATGAATTTTTTGTAAACCTATCCAATATTATTCAACACGTCTCCTTTTTTGTTTCTGAGAAAACACTCTCACCTTCTCAATCATCACTCTAAACACTAGAGAAGTGAACTGTAATTAACTCTAGTAAATGAGATTACAGTAAATATTCAGTCCTTTATTGTTCAAGACAAATCATAACATAAGCCTTAACAACTGAAGTAATCATTGGAGAATTTCACATGCCTAACACAACCTACTATTTATTAATTCTTGAAGTATAGTTTGAGCTTGAACTTGATATAAAACATCAAAATGGAGGCCACTTTTACAGTGCTCCCAAGCATTGGTACCTTGCCTCGTCGGCAGATTTTTTGACCATCAATTGGATGTAGATGCAGAATTCATAAATTGCCAACAGTGCAAGATGTTGGAGTACTGGAATATTCACCAGCCCAATATGGAAGACAAAATATATGAGGAGGGAGCAGAGCAAAGTACCTTCATGAAACAGTTTTCTCAGCACGCGATCTCTAACTGTCTGGGGAGGTATAACCATTGAGGATTTCAAATTCTCAGAACCTGGGTTTTCGTCTGTTACAATCCAGAAGAGGGGAAAATGTTGAACCATTATACCAAAATTTAATAGCATTACTAACTAAAATATACACCAAAATAAATCCAAACCTGAAACAAAATCTTCCAAAAATTGGGCCTCAAATGACATTTTCAATGCATCAACTAGAAGATGCAACTGAGATGCAAATCCAAACTGATTACCTTTGGAACCTTCAACTCTATATGTATAAACAAAATATAATAATAAATAGAATATTAACTTCCAAAACCTATTTAAGGAGCATAAGAAACTGATCAAACTTCAATTATGAGTTTCAGTAGTAATTGCATGAAAAAGCAATAGTGAAAGATATTTATGTTTTGCCACTACCATGAAATTTTGGATGCTTTTGTTAAATAATGCAATTATGCAAGGAACCATAGGAAATGCTCTAAATAAAGGAAAATATAATCAAATAATGGTGACTTGCATAAACCCTTAAATATCACAAAAACATAATGACTTATAATGAACTAGAACCTACCTACTCATTGTAAGTGTAGGAAACTGTTACGATCTACTTGCAAGGTATGGGACTTGAGTCCCATATTGGTTATATGGGTTACTAATATGGGGTTTATATGGATTTTGGGCTCTCCTACCTCTTGAGTTAGCTTTTGGAGTGAGGTTCTCCCAAGGTTCGTATCAATTGATATCAAAGCCTTCCACTATGTCTCCCGGTTGCAATCAAGCGGCGCGGGTGGTGACACGGGCATTGCAGTGTTCGCCCGAGGCTAGTAAAAGACTAGCGCAAAGTCAGCCCGTGTAGGCGCCGGGGCTGCAGAGTGCGGTGGAATGTTACGATCTACTTGCAAGGTATGGGACTTAAGTCCCATATTGGTTATATGGGTGACTAATGTGGGATTCATATGGACTTTGAGCTCTCCTACATCTTAAGATAGCTTTTGGGGTAAGGTTCTCCCAAGGTTCGTATCAAAAACATCAGTGATATGCAGGAAAATGAAAATTCTGGGCAGTTGTATTTGTAAATTAACTAACTTTGAGGTTGTTCAATGGTATGAAGAACACACTGAATCTGATTTTGTTTAGTATATACTTTTCATGGCATCAGTGTTACTAGCATAAGCAGTACCTATAGTAACTACTACTCATGAGAGTTTTTGTTGTCCAAATTCCAAGAAAATTCTTACAGATTTGGAGCATAGCTTGGAGAGATCAACCACTTCTCAGCTTCAATAGGTGAAGCATTTTCCAGTTCAGCCATTTCCATAGAACTTTCAACCATCCTCTCTGAACATATTGCAATCAATTCAAAACCTGCACGCAGCCTATGCATAAATAAATGGAAGTGGCACTCACAATAGAGAGCATCATGGAAAAAATGAAGCTTGGTGAGCATTTACAAATTAAAAACCAAAATTTGAAATTGTAAAGAACCAATTCAACCCAAAAGCTTAAGCTGTTGGGTGAGGCTACATTAATGGTTTTATATATCTCAACACGCCCCCTCACACGAGAGCCCACTGAGCTTGAATGGTGGACAATGCACAGGCCCACCTACCTGTGCGAACTAAGAATTTCCACTTGAAAGAAAGTGAGGGGCGGCGAGGATCGAACCCGGGACATGAGGCTCTGATACCATGTAAAGAACCGATTCAACCCAAAAGCTTAAGCTGTTGGGTGAGACTATATTAATGGTTTTATATATCTCAACAGAAATCACCAAACTGTCAGTGATAACGGCAAGAAGAATCATGACAAACTTATGTTAGTGGTGTTATTTTCATATAACGCTTGCCAAAGCACATTGTCAGGATGGCTATTATATTGGAAAGAGCTAAAAACAGTTTATCTATCTGAAATTTTTTTACCAAGTGTTCTGGATGAACATCAATATGGGTTTTTTCTCTCGTAATCAATCTACCTGACCCCTAACATATTCTCCTCTATATATAGATATAATTGGCCTCAGTGGTTACCTTGAATGTGGGTAATGATAAACCGTTTAATGCTATCATGGGAGGCCCCACATCAAGCACCCTCTACATGCAATAACTGACCCATAATCCGTGCAAGTCCCTCCGGGTATACAAACCCGGAACACCAAGCATGCAAATAACCCCCTATTTGCCATTGCCCATCAATTGCAAATCATAACCCATCACACCTGGGTTTCCACCAGTTTAGTCAAATACAGCAAAAGGTGCGCTCAAGGCACTGAAGCAAGCCGATGGAAGGGGTCTTGGCACTTTAGGAGAGCCTTTGTGCATAACGGTAAGAAAATTTTCTGAAAGAATAGTCATCGAACTTGCTAAATCTAATGCTGAATGGGGTAAAATAGTCAGAGTGCTGAAAGAATACATGGTTGTCAGTCTTTGAGACTCAGCAGCTAGCAGATTAGCGCTTTGTAAATTAAACATCATAATATTTTTTTATTCAAAACAACATAATCTTTTATTTTTACTACAAATGTGATGTTTGAGTAGTTAATTTATATGGAAAATCAATGCAAAATAGTATAAATGTCAAACATTTTACTCTTTTCTTTTTCAAATGTTAATGCATTTCTTCAGTAAGGCATGCGCTTTTTGACACCTCTCAGCTCAAGGTGTTAAAAATCAAAGCCCCTTAAGGGAACTTTTCACCTTTAACGATCTTGGCTTCTACATGCTGAGTGGCACAAATATATCAGCCTTAAAACTTGATCTATCAACAAGTTCCTAATTCCTAGGATTTACCTTTAACAGGATCTTCTGCAGAATACCACTTACTCCAAGAACAATCATCATCCCACAGTGTCTCATTGGAGATTTCACCAGTAAGATTTTCACCATATTTTGTATTTTGAGCATCAATGCCTTTGATATTGTCATCATCATAAGGAAGCGTTCTGTATGTTAGCTTCATTGCAAATTGGACTTTGAATAGATGAGTAGAAAGATCCAATGCGGAGTAGACCTTCAGTATCAAATGGAGATTAATTACTATAGCGGAAAGTTTAGAGGACAGCGCTGACTAGGAGTCAGTTCTGCACAGAATTTCTGACTCTAAACATATATTGCTGGGAGAAAGTGATTATGTGTGCTACGAGTCCAATCAATATATTGAGGTAAAAGAAGCCAGAAAATAGAAACGAAAAAAAAAAATATCACACAAATAACTTCCTTAAAAAACTGACATCAAACTTTCAATTCTTTCAAGCAAATATAGATGTAAATAAAACATTCATTTTTAAAAATTGTAGCATTACCACCTATAAATGTCAACTCGTGGTTAATGAATAATTCTGTATTCATTTATATATCCATTCATTATATTTTATCTCAAGATAACCCCCCCCCCCCCAACAACACACACAGGCCTCCTTTCGGAAATGGAATTTAATTAACTGGTTAACCACTTGTTTAAAAACATCTGCATCAGTTTCAGAGAGTGCGAATTATAGAATAACAATGCATGAAGGGTATATCTGACATTTTATTGCAACATCATAAAAATAGAGTAAAAATCAAATAAATATTAAATTATACAACTTGGGACAGGAACTCACAAACTTAGATACAAACAATTCGTACAGGCCCTCCAAATGCATGAGTTTTACTGGAACCTGACTACCAATTCGATCTGCTTCAAACCTTCTAGTAAATACAGTACCCATGTTCTGAATTCCAATATATGCTTTCCGGGAAGGATCATGAACTGGAACAAAGGCTGGCCATAAACTACAAAACTGATGTTATAAGAAATTACATCTCTGCTTAATTACCCAGATTTCAATAAACCAGATAATTCAACATCTTTTAATTTAAACATCAGTAAACCATAACATATTTTACCCAATAATACAGTAACCTCTCCACTAAAAATAAAAGAGACATGATATAAAACCCAAATATTAAGATTTAAATTTAACAAGTAGTAGCATTTAGTTATCATTTGCAATCAGACATAAAATGTGATATCAAAGTGTCAGTGCATATAAGTTATTATAAATTTCCACATTCACTAAACATTGTAGAACAAGGAACAATAGTTACCTTGAACAATTTGACAAAGCAATTGCAACAGCACTCAACAGTTTGCTTGCCTCTGGAGCATCAATAACCACACCGCTTGCACTTTGAGGAGCAATCACCTAGTTATATGCAATGCAAGACAAGAAGTGTCTCCTCAGTGGAAAGTATTAAATTTCCAATAAAAAGCTAGGTACAACATTAAACCATACCAAAAATTCCTTCACACCAAAACATAACTGCAGATAATGAAGAGTAGAATTCCAGTCTGCAGGTTTGCCTGCATCACCTAGAAGTCAAGATATATTGAATAACAAGTTCCTCAGCCCAAACCAAAATCGACAAAACATTTATAAACAAAAAAAATTCTAAATTACCATCAGTTTTAGTCTCAAAATAGTACTCCATGCAGTAACTTTTCATGGCATGTTTCATTTCAGATTTGACCTTGTATGAATTTTTGGAATTCTCCAAGAGAACTGCACCTTTTTCCTAGAACCAAAGAAAAGAGGAAGTTTACTCAGATAAAAAAAAGGCATAAAATTTTGAAAAGGGAAAATGTAACTTCGAAGACAACACCTCGCTCTTTCCACCAACACTGTATGTTAAGACACTGTATAAGCATATTTGAAGAAAGGACTTTGTTATTTGCATACCAATATTGTTACACCATGCATACACTTTTTTTACTGGGAAAATAAAGATAAAGAATGTTTGTTTTGGAATGTGTGTTTTTCTCGTTTACTTATCAAAAAAGGAAGTGCATCAAGAAAGGTGTAATGAAAAATGGTACGTACGTAACATTGTTTACTGAAGAAATCATAGAGAAAGAAATTAGCACAACACTATTTAGACTAAGTAACAGAAACATGTAGACTTGTAGAGTAAAAATTGACACCAGCAGCATTTTTACAGATTCAGTCACTTTCAATGATAAGGTCATCTGGTGTGAAAACAAATAAGGAACTGAATAGAAGAGAAAGAAAACATGAATCTAGGTACCATAAATAAAATTTCTTGTCTTCAGCTTTCAATACTATAAAGAACCAATTCAACCAAAAAGCTTAAGCTATTGGGTGAGGTTACATTAATGATTTTATATATCTCAACACGTCCCTTCACACAAGAGTCCAATGGGCTCGAAGAGTGGACACTGCACAGGCCCACCTACCTATGCGAAGAAAGAAATTCCACTAGAAAGAAAGTGGGGGCGGTGAGGATCGAACCCGGTACACCGAGGCTCTGATACCATGTAAAGAACCAATTCAACCCAAAAGCTTAAGCTATTGGGTGAGGTTACATTAATGATTTTATATATCTCAACAAATACAAAGACTCACCTTACCAACATTTGGTGTAAAGATTATTTAAACAAGAAATGATCTTGTGCTAGAAGAAGTGTAGATAATTTATAAATTATCTAAACCCAGAATTAGCTTACAAAAATATGACTTAACTAAGTGCTATCAGTAAAAATATAAAATTCAAAAGGTACCCAAAGTAAGATAGTTACACTTTTACACGTCAATGAGCATAAAGCAACTCTTCAATCTATGAAAGAACACCTGAGCAGAGGATGACTTTTGCTTCCCATTTTTTACAGATGAACCAAGAACACGTCAACTAAGGGCAATCGACAAGCATCTTATATTACTGCCAAATCTAACTAAAGCTTCTGAATTGAATTGGAAGAAAAGGAGAACCCATTTAGTGACAATAGCTAGGAACTGAGAAAAAATTAAATTTAAAGTCACCAGTAGTATTAACATTCACACAAAGAGCAAGTAAACACCATTTACCATGCGTGCATTCCTAAATGACAAAATCAACCACACAAACACGGATAAATTCTCACACTCCAGCAGTGGTAAGGACTCAGTGTTACACTTATTAAAATTAAAAACATAAGACTCACCTAACTACATTTACTCTATCCACTTCTTTCTTTTTAATAACACATGAGTCCCCTGTATTTCTAATTTTATTGAGAGAGTATCTACCGCTGAAAATTTACTTCACAGTTTACACACACACAGAAAAAAAAAAAAGTGCTGATGGATAAATTTAAGTGTTGAAAGTAAGCAAGCTTACCAATAAATTCTTTGGACCATCAGCCATCCATAGCCGACAAACGGCCTCTATTTCAGAAATAAACCTACAAAAAATTAATGGCATCATCATAACACAGTTGCTCTCACGATTTACATGATATGCATATCAAGAGCAAAGAATTTGTATTAGGAGTGCACAAACCTTTCCCATGAAGAAGCAATAGTGAAATCATCAAAATGCTCAAGCTGCATAACGTTGAAGTATAAGAAGTAAGTTAGCATTAAGCCTAGTTCCCTGAACACACGGTTTTAACAAAAGATCACGGAACAAAAATCAATTAATCAAATACAGAATATAAGGGAAACGTACCACTTCTTCTGTGACATCGTCGTCAGCATCAGATTCAACCTTGCTGGAGGTGGAGGACGCCATGAAAGATACGACAAGGATCACGGAATGCGTAACATACCACGTTCGTGGAAAAGACGATATCAAATTTTTTTCCTCAACAAGATGAAAGATGGCGTCAAGCTGAGATTGAGATCTGAAATTCTGAATGAACAGAGCGAAGATTCGATCTTCGAAATTCTAAGTGCATTCCATTTTATTTTATTTTATTTTGGTATGTGAAAGTTCGAATGGAAGAATATGAAAATAGTACTAGCTAGCGTTCGAGGAATTATTACTATCACGGAAACTAACCAAGCATTTCGCAATTAGTAAATCATTGTTTAGTCATCTCTCTCACTCTCCCTCTTTAACAATTGCGTAAGGGTTCCTTGAAAATGACTTAGGTATCATTTTAGATGATGATACATGGGGAAAAGAGATCATCGTGTGAAATTTGATAACTTACAATCCCCTGTTACGTTAGTGGAGTGTGCCATTCTTTATTAAAAAAATGGATGCTCAGCAAATCACAAATGAAAGGATCCAAACATACACTCTTAGAAATCTAATACTCGATTAGCATGTTTTGTAAGACTAAAATACATATGATCTTAAATTGAATGGAGAAAATTATACTTTTGGGAAAGTGACAGATTACGTTTATAAATTGTTTATTTATAAACACTTATAAATTACTTTATGTACAAGGATGAGTAGTATATATTTATGTTGAATGAATTATTTATAGTACATAATGTAGTAGTTGGTAAGAACTTAAAAAACTCATTAAAGTTTTCTAGGTGTTATTTTCTTTTTGAGATATTTCAATCGATTTATTATTTCACGAATAATCCAATTCGAGACGGATCTCGAAATAAACTCTTCCTAAAGACCGTACTGGGGAGCATCAAACATGTGCACTCACCCCTACATGTAAGTTTTCTCTATAATCATTTATCCTCTCCCCAAAATTTTGAATCATTTACACTCTTACTTAAAATTTCTTTATCACTCACCCCTAACTTGATTTTCCATCCAAAAATACAATTAACGGAGTTAATTTTTTAAAAAATACATTAACTACCATTAAAATAAAATAGAAAAAAATAATGTAGAGGAACCCTTGATGTCCCGTGGTTTGCGTTGCTTGTCTTCATTGCTTGTCTTCATCTGATGTGTTGTAGCCTTCTTCTTTATCAATGTAGAGAAAGAAAGAGAATACAAAGTACAACACTACACATCTCCGAATACAAGGACGAGAAAAATTTGTAAGCATTGTTGTGTTGGATTTCATAGATCTGGGTGCGTATCTCTCTTTGTCTAAAGCTTGTGGTTCTATTATTTTATTCCCTGTGTTTATGTTTTTTACGACCCTTTTACATTCTTTCCCTCAAATCACCAACTCCCACACAACATAACCCACCCTTTATAGTGAACTGGATCCTTTTCATGGTCATGCTTATTTTGAATTTTGGGTATTTTGTGTGTGGATATGTGTTGAATCAATGGTTATTTTTAAGTTGGAATTTTCCGAGGTTACTCTTGTTAAAAAAAAAAATGTATATTTTATTTATGTCACTGTTTTGTGAGTTATTCTTGATGCCAATTTAATTTGAATTTTTTTATCTGGAGTTTGTTTTACTCAAATGAAGAGGTCAGATTTATTTATTTTTCCTTTTATTTTATGTGTGTGGCTCTTTTATATGGTTCTTTTTGTTGCTCCTCTGACATATGATCAAAAGAGGATATTTCACATTATTCAGTCTGTGGTTTGAGTATAAAATAGAAAGGTTTGAAATCAAAGTCTGAAAACAAATTTTGAGGGTAGTTTGATACAGATTTTGGAAATCTTTAGCTTATTCACAATTTTTTTCTTTTTTTAAGGGTAGTTTTGGTATTTAAAAAAATAACTTTGTTAACTTTAATTTTGGATGTAAAATCAAGTTTGAGGGATAAGTGATAAAGAAAATTTAAATAAGGATATAAATGATTAAAAAGTTTGGAAGAGGGTTAAGTGATTCTAGGATGTTTACATGAGTTTTTTTTTTTTTTTTTAAGTTTTCTCACACATTATTTCACACACAAATATATATATATAGCATAATTTTGTGTGTTGTATAATTTATTTATCCCTACTCAGCGCTATTATCACAAATAGTAAGGAACTTGTGTCCCTTAATCAGAGACCTTAAATTGGAGTTCTAAAAATAAAAAAATAGTCTTGAAAGAGCCATCCCCACTTAATGTCCGACAATGCTTGAATTAATCCGAAAGATGAATCCGTTGAAGTAACTCAAAAAGAAATAAAAATAAAAATCCTTATCTGTATCTATAGGGAACTCTTAAATACTTAACATAGACTTACGTAATCAATTAGCAAATTAGTTAAATTATTATGTTGCAGATTTGATTATAAATTAATATTATTTGTTGAAAAAGTATACTATATGATTATTATCCATAGAGGGTTTTTCGGCTTTAATTATCTCTTCACTTTATAATTTCAAGTTAGTATACTCTATGATTATCTATTCGGCTGAAAAAGTAAAGAGAACTTGATTCATTTTCTATGAAGTGGACCCCAATCAAAGAAAATTAACTCAAAACAAAACGGCAACTAATATATCATAAAGTTGATTTCCCTAATTAATGGCCCAGATAAAGTCCATTATCGATTGATTTCTCTACCATGTGGTCCACTCAGCAGACCAGGAACCAACAACTTTATCATCCATTCAAAACCATCAGGGCCCACTTTCTCCCTACATCATTTCCAACCATTTCATTCAATCACAGATTTCACCATCTATCATGATTTCACTACCTTCTGCTACAATCACACAAAGTGATCAAAATATCATTTTTTGACCAAAATTTTATCTAAATATCATATGAATATTATCTTTTATCATATTGTGAGGCTTAATTTATTATGATTGGTAGCGAATTACGTTTATCAATAATTTTATGACACGTGACACACTTTCATAAGAAAAAGTTGACATGTCATAATTTATTATTAGTGGCAGTGAATTTGATTTGTAATTTGACTACGTGTCACAAAATCATTGGCCAAGAGTGGTAGCGAATTATGACACGTGATAATCTGATAAAAAATACTATTCGCATGATATTTGGATAAAAAATTTTTGTCAAAAAATGACTTTGGTCATTATTCGTACAATCACTGCATTACCACTATACATCCTCCCATGTTTTTGTGAAATATTTTGAATGCTACCGTCCCACCATTGATTGGATGCTGACAATCCAATTAAAATGTCTTGTTTCCTGGGTCATGTGTAAAAAGTGAAAATAAAAAAAAAGCCAAATGTAATTTTTTAAACCGGAGTTGTATGTGCTGCTGTTGTATAGTAAGTGTTCTCCAGTTTTTGTGGATTTTAGATCACCCTCCCCTCTATGTGATAACATGAAATAAGAGCAAATGTATTGCATCTTGCAACGAAGGATTCATCACTACCTAAAACACGAGGTCAGAAACAATATACAAATTATTCTTCGAACATAATTGATACCTACTACATAAAGTAATGATAGTTGTAATTTTAAAAACAAATACATGAGTTAAGTTTGCTGGTATTAAAATTTACGTATGCTCTACTTATAAATTTAAACATGAATTAATGTAAGAGCTTAATATAACCTATATAATTTATATATACTATATATATGCATATATTATATATTAGGAAATTGTATTTCCTAAAGAGAAAGTTTGTTCTAGTTGTACCAATTTGATTACTCCTAGATGCAGCCAACTAAACACGGATCCTGCGCCCTTAAAATTCTTAAACAAGTGTAATAACATCTGCCTCGACATTTTAAAATTAGATTGAAGCCACATGTTCAACTGTTTCGACCGTGAATGAGTCATGTTTTTTATCATATAAACTGATTCGAGTTGAATTAAACCATTAAAATAGTTAACTGTTCCAACTGAAAAATAACTTAAAACTTTTACCAATTTGATCTCTAACTTAATGTTAAAAACACGAATCAACTTATATTTAACATAAATATGATGATGTCATGGGTGGAAGTGGAACAGTTCAGTTGAGTGAGAGCAAGTTAAAAGAGTGTACAAGTACGTGGGCAAATTCCTTATTTACCCAAGAAAGTGACATGAAAATATCCGGCGGTTACAATGCAACATTATTACAGACATTAATTACTTGTTACCCCACAAAAACAGACAAGCATCCACACCCACCACCTTCCCAAAAACCACGACAAACGTTAAATTACTTATAAATCTGATACCACACCCACCACCACCTTTCTGAACAACCTTCCATAACCCGAACCACCACTTCACACGCGTAACGACTTGCAACACACATTTCCAATGGCTGCAGCCTTGGAGTGTTGGTCCAGCCGCGCCGGCACCGGCACCGGCGCCGACGAGGAGATGGTGGAACAGGTTCTCATGAGGACCAACAACAGATCGGAAGGTGCGGTCTCTTCCTCCACCAAAGACTCCTCCACCCTCGTCCACAAGAAGTTGCAGAAGCTGAGCCGCAACGTTTCTGAGGCTATAACCTCCTTCAAGAACTCTCTTAACCTCAATTTGAACCCGGATTCTCCTTCTTCTTCTTCCAAGAACGATGGCTCTTCTCGGAAAGTTGCGTGGGGCAGTGTCGTTCGCAACCTCACCCTGCTCTACCCTGGAAGCCAGCTTCCTGAGAAGCTCATGTCCAATATTCGCAAGCATTATGATTCCTTGCCTCTCAGGTCGGAAATGGGAACGGGTCAAGTTTCAATCTTTTGAGACACACTATAATGATAAAAACCAATGCTTGATCTGAATTTGCACTGTTTAGTTGTGTTAAGTTCGCTTCCCTTATGGGTTTTGCTTACTTCAATGCTAGAGCCTCTCAAGTTCACTTCTTTAGCTTAACAACAAACATGGGTCATGGAATCATAGGGTTTTTTTTTTTTTTTTTTTTTTTTTTTTTTTTTTTAAATTTTTCATTATGTTTTTTTTTTATTTTTTTATTTTTATTTATTTCACAGTTATGCACAAGCAGAATTTGATATGAAAGATGTGTTTCTCCACATCAAGTTGATGGAGCAAGCATCAGAAGGTGACCAATCTGCGATATTGATTCAAGAAGAGTGTGATGATGAAGTTCGGGGGTCTGTGTTGAAGCTCACGTTTGCTTGCAACTCTCCAATTTCATGGCCTGCAATGTCGGGTGCATTAGATAGTTCATCCATTTCCTGCAAGAAGATGCAGATCTTTGAGAAGAAAGGTTTTACACTGGGGGTTGTTCTTCTTGTTGTTCAGTCTGGCCATGATAAATTGGTCAGGACCCGGGTTGAAAATGCTTTGAAGTTTGCTATGAAGAAGCCCAAAACCAGTTCTGTGAAGCTTCCCTTTGGACTTTGTGGATGTCAGGAAGAGAATTCCAAGGGGAGAGAACTCGGGGAGATTGATGAAGACTTTGGTGATGCATACCATGGAAAGGAGTTTGAGAATTCGAGCCAAAGGATTCAGCTTCAGGTGCCCTTGCCTGCTTCATCTTTTATTGTATCAGTAGATGAATGGCAGACGATAAAGTCAGGAGGAGATGAGATTGAAAAATGGTTGTTGAACTCAGATAGTGTTGAGTTTACAGAACAGATTGGGCCCAATTCATATAAGGGGATCTACATGGGAAAAAAGGTTGGAATTGAGAAGCTGAAAGGTTGTGATAAAGGAAATTCTTATGAATTTGAGCTCCACAAAAATCTGCTGGAACTGATGTCCTGTGGGCATAGAAACATTCAGCAATTCTGTGGTATTTGTGTGGATGATAATCATGGGTTATGTGTAGTGACTAAGTTCATGGAAGGTGGGTCTGTTCATGATTTAATGTTGAAGAACAAGAAGCTTCAGACTAAGGATATTGTGAGAATCGCAGTTGATGTAGCTGAGGGGATCAAGTTTATGAATGACCATGGTGTTGCATACAGAGACCTCAATACGCAGAGGATTCTATTGGATAGGCATGGGAATGCTTGCTTGGGGGATATGGGTGTAGTCACTGCCTGCAAGAGTGTTGGAGAAGCAATGGAGTATGAAACTGATGGTTATAGGTGGCTAGCACCAGAGGTTTGCCCCTATTCATTCACACTCATTTCAAACAAAATAATTGTATGTTCCACAGTCATACGTAGTTCTGCATTGCTTTGCCATAGGTAGTTGGTAATCTTCTCCGGCTTTTTTTCAAAAGAAATCAAAAGAAAATAATAATTGAAGAATAGGCTCCCAAATTGGTATCTATCCCTTTTCAAAAATAGGTTCCCTCCTTCTGAATAGTTTGGCACCTCGGTGCCTAATCTAAATCCTCATGGCTTTTAGGTAAGATATAATGGACGGGAATGTGTTTTAGGCTTTTAACCTGTTGCTCCAGTAAATCCTTTGACACCTAATGGTCTGCTTTCTAAACATAGAGTGAGAAAATACTTATGCTCGTATCCTCATGGATTCGCTATATGCATCCTCGATCAAATAAAAAATTGTATATGCATCCTTTCTCACTGCTTTGGTTAGAAAATTATATGACTTTGGCACTGATTAAAAGCAATAACAAGATTATATCCAACATGGAGAAGAAAAAGATTTTCTGCTTGTGATGCTTATTTAGCCAACTTAGTTTACTTCTCCAGGAATTTTGGAACTTTATCAATTTACTATGTTATAGTGGTCTAACAACTAACAAAGATTCTTAAAACATTTCATTATATCCTGCTTTTGTTCAAGGAAGAATATGTTCTTCATGATGCTTGGTTAAGTTTTATGTCTCTACTCTGTAGATTGTCCTAGATAATGTTTCAGCAACAGTAATGTCTAGGAGTAGGATTAAATTGTTATTTGAATTTTCTTCTTTGTCTATTCTGTTGCTCTGTTTGTCTTCATATACACTAGCTAGTTCAATGACAAATTCCAGTCTAAAGCGTTTTATCTCTTTTATCTTTTTTGTCTGCTGTTGACGGGTTAGTACAACATGAAAATGACATACTAGATATTCAGCTAGAGAGCAATTTAGAGTAACTTTTGTGAGTATTATTGTCTCGAAGAATGTTGTTTATATCCCTTGTGTGTGAAAGAATGCTGAACTAACCTACATTTAAAGGAAACTTTATGTCACTTGTCCTGGCATCATTGTTTGAGCATGCCTAACGTATCTTAATAATTGTGTTTTTGCTTTCACTTTATAGTGTATACCTTTATTTAAGCACTCGTGTATATTGTTAGAAAAATAAGTGTGCTTGTCTATTTGCCAATTATACCAGAATTAATTCCGCAATGGAGCCCGCCTGTCCTAAAGGCTTTAACATGATCTTTGTCCCAGTATTGTAGTTATTTGTCCTATTGATAAAGCTACTCAGAAAGCCCTCACACCTCGTGTGCAGGCAAAAAAAAGAAAATGCAAACTATCTAGTAAAACCATTCATTGTCGATAAACACGTTGGTTTGCATGCTTTATTAGTAAGTCTCCCAAGAGACATACAAACACACCAATTCACATAGATGCACTAATTCATTTGCATATGATGTTGTAACTAGACTCCTTTTTGGTGAAGCTTATGATGTTCTCTTTGAAGAATGAAAACCGGTGATAGATTATGTCAAAGAACCTTGGGATACACCACCCCAAAAGCTAGCTCAAAGGGTGGGAGTGCCCAAGGCCTTATGAAAGCCACATTAGTTGAATAACAACTAATGTGAAGTTCATAAGGCCTTGGGCACTCCCACCCTTTGAGCTAGCTTTTGGGGTGGTGTATCCCAAGAGTCATACAAACACACCAATTCACATGTGTGTAGGAAACAAAGTTTGATTTGTGTGCAATCCCAGTCCACTTTTACAAACAAATGGCTCCCACCAGAATTGATATGCACTAATTCATTTGCATATGATGTGTAACTAGACTCCTTTTTGGTGAAGCTTATGATGTTCTCTTTGAACAGATTATATATTGTAGACTTGGAATTTTGCAAGGATCTACCTCATAATCTTTTTTTCTTGTAACATTCTAAAAGGAAAGGGAAAAAGCCTCAATGACAGCGATTTGTTATAACTTGAAAGTGAAATTTGATGTACCTCTGGTTAAATAGGGTATGAATTTTATCACTTTTGTTTTTGGTGTGAGATAGAAGATAAATTTTTGGTTTTTTAGTACACATTTTTTACTCCATGACGTTAATTCCCTAGTCCGCATTCTGACTTGTTTCTCTCTTTTTGGGTTGAGAACAGATAATTGCAGGGGATCCAGAGAGTGTCACAGAGACATGGATGAGTAACGTTTATAGTTTTGGGATGGTAATTTGGGAGATGGTAACTGGTGAGGCAGCATATTCTGCATTTTCACCTGTGCAGGCAGCAGTAGGCATTGCTGCTTGTGGCCTTAGACCTGAAATCCCCAAGGACTGCCATCAAACTCTAAAATATATTATGGCCAAGTGCTGGAATAACACTCCTTCTAAACGTCCTCAGCTATCTGAAATTTTAGCAATATTGATGCGACCAAACAACAACAATAGGTAACCTTTTATATAGGCTTTTGTGGAACCTAATCAGTTGAATCAACATGATAACAAGTTCATGTATAAACATGAATCCCCATGCTTATATAGCAGCAATGAAGTTGTAAATTATCCACTATTCTCAATCTTGTACCATCTCTTCATGGCATCATCAAAAACCCATGTGGAGGGTGTTGCCTTCGTATAAATGTCTTTGTCATCATAATTTTACTATTTTCCCTTCTATGGTGCGGCCTCAATGATGGAAATAATACAATGAGTGGGTAACCTAGGAGCATTATCTTGTGAAAACTAGGATAAGTTTGTGGTGAATAGAAAAACCAACAAGTGACACGTTTTGGGGGGGCATTTGTTGGTTATTGTTTTGTTTGTTTTGTGATGGCTATCCTTAGGAGATCAGAAAGGGGTCCCGTTTGATTTTGTGCTTCTTTAGTGGGGAAATAATCAACCTTTTCAGCTGTGAGGTGACGTATTCCCTGCCCGCACAATGGCTGTATTTGTATATCGCATTGCTACATGAACCGGAAATTTTATGTACGGGACAAAGCATTATTTTAAAATATTTGTTTTTAATTGGTAAGTAGCTAGATCAATCTGCAGCCACACACATAGAGGGACAGAATCGATTTACAGTATGTTAAGAATAATAAATTTCACATCAATTTAAACTGTTGATTCTTGTACATCTAAGTGTTATAATTTATTAGAAATTAATAATTAATTAATAAGTGTTATAATTTATTAGAAATTAATAATTAATTAATAAGTGTTACCTAATAAATTATAATCGATAGATTTATAGAAATCAACGGTTAAAATTTAATATAAGATTAATTATTCATTATTCTTACATAAGTTGATCATGCCATGTCCCGTGTTTTATATATATATATATATATATATATATATATATATATATATATATATATATATATATCTAAGGCAAAATTATTTGTAATGTGACTGTATATAAGTGAATCAATGATCAAGATTTAGTGTAAGAAGTCACATAAAAACTACGTCGTTTTGGGTGAAAAAAAAAATTAATTTTAAAATTAATTATAAAAAATAAAAATATTATATTTATTTCAACCTTGTATGGTTATGATTCCCTATATATATATATATATATATATATATATATATATATATATATATATATATATGGTTATTATTCCCCATATTTAATGCTTTCACATTATATAAACGACGTTTTTTAGTTTTAGCCATTGGACTAGATCAATCCTTAGGTTTAGTCACTTTACATCCGCTAAACCCATATATATATATATATATATATATATATATATATATATGTTTCTACAGCCATTTTAGATAAGTTTATTTACCGCTATTCTTTTTCATTAAGTATGACCGGTCATAAATTAAAATTGCATTTTCTCTCTCCGCCATGTGGAAAGAGAAAAAAAAAGACTAGTTAAACTTATTAAAAAAAAGACTTTAATGTTTTTACAATTTAATGTTTCTACAATGAATATAGATAAGTTATCTACATTCGCTCTCAAAACGATGTCATTTTTGGTTGAAAAATTAAAAAATTATAATGAAAAATACTATTATAACACTAAAATAAATTATAATTACAAAAATATCTTGATTTCCGCCTTAAAACGACGTCGTTTTGAGCTCAACGTAATATCTACACTATTGACAGTAGAAAAAGCGAACCCTAAAAAAAAAACTTCTCATATAAGTAGTTAAGCAATCATTTAATTATCCATTTCTTAGATTTTCTTTTGATAAACATTCCTTAAAAAAAAGAATGAAAGAAAGATTGATTTTTCCATTCTATAAGAAATATGTGACAAAGTTTCATCGTTGAGATACAAGGGTGGTTTCTTCTATTAGTTAAATCAATTCTCATTGGAAATATCAATAATTCGCTTATTTCCGGAAAAATCACTATCAGAGCATGCATGTATTATGATAATGAGCTTGAGCTTCAGTAAAGAAACTGGATAAAATTGAGTCAAATGAAAAATTATCTTTCAAACAAAGAAAAAATGGATATAAAGACAAATAATCAATATTCAGTCTACCCAAAAAAAAAAAAAAAACGATTATTCAAATCTAGAAGTTGTCCATATCGTTCATATTCGAAATGATGATAAATTATGCATATCACGAGATAATGAAACTTTGGTGGATGGATGCCAACTATCATTCCTCATAATTTGTAAAATTTGTTAGAACATAACTAATTTCACAGAAAACTGTAATATTAAAGAGTTAAAGTCCTGTATTTCATGGTTGACATGCACAAAGTGGAAGCGAAGTCAAAAGTTAGCATTGAAGAGCAAAAAATATCGTATCCGAATCCAATTATATGCTTTTACGAACAAGAAAATATAATAATAAAGTGCGTCAGGGCATCTAAAAAAGAGGGCAAAATTCGGATGAGAGGGTGCATGGTCCAAAGCTCCAAAGTGCCATGGATCTACATTGGTTTGGCCATTTGAGACTTTGAATAAAGGAAGTCTCCACTGAAAGATTGTTAGCGATTGGCATGTTGTTTGTATTAGAATGTGATGAGGTGAAAAATTGAAAAGGAAAAAAAAGAGAGAAGAAGAATAAATTCCATCATAAACAAAAGAAAGTAGATTCCTTCTTGTTCTTAACGATTGCAGGCTTGCAGCGGTTGTATTCTTGGATAATGTGGTTTTGAACTTGTATTGAGGTGGTTAACCTAACGATTGTCAATGGGGTAAATGATTTTTTGTAAAAGGAGTCGTAGCAAGTGGGTTTAATTCTTTATAGTGCATTATGTATTGTCATACAAATTTACATGAGGTTGAATGATTTATGGAATTTCTATTTTAAAAGTAATGCTACATGACAGAAAAAAAAAGTGAAATAACAATTAAGTATGTGTATAAATTAGTTATAAAATATTATATTAAAAATTATTTATGTATGTGATTTATTTTGAGAAGACTGGTTTATGTTTACATATGTCAATTTATAAAACAATTTCAATACCAAAACTCACGTTTGCTTTGTATGAGAAAAATAATATGGATTAAATTACTAAAACAAATATAATTATTAAAACAAATGATAGATTAAAGGCAAAATTATATTTATCTTCTAAAACTTTTGAAATCAATAATAGAACAATGCTGAAAACCCAGATTGTTAAGAAAGCTGTTTTAGTGAAAATAAAAATAAAAAACTTTTATCGAAATTGGTTTCGGCTAAAATGTAAATATATATGTTGAAATTACTGCTTGCTTGATTTTTTTTTTCCAAATAACAAATATTTTATTTATTTATTTATTTATTCATTTGTGAGTAAAGCTATTATCAGGACACGGTGATGGTGAGATGTCTAGAAATAACAGATAAAACTTATTAGAGTAAATATTCAAATTGTTCCCTGACAAAAAAAAATCGGTACCAAATTAGTCCCTAACAAAAAATAAACTACCTTAGAAGTCCCCAATAAAGATGAACATGACCCACGTTAGTCCAAAATTGACGGTGTCACTGACGATGTTGAGGTGTAATGTTAAGGGACATGCTAAACGCCACTTTGGAGGTGGAACGACGTCGTCTGGTTAGAAGAAGGGATTCACGTTGTTCAGACTCATTTGACTTTCATGCAAAGAACGTCGTCATTTGACATGATATTGTATAAGATATTATATTGTATAAAATAATATCATTCAATATTTGGTCATGCAGTGTATAATACTAGGTAGGATAAAAATAAATATTTTTGACAAAAATATA
This sequence comes from Gastrolobium villosum, assembly GCA_032173675.1. Taxonomy (NCBI): domain Eukaryota; kingdom Viridiplantae; phylum Streptophyta; class Magnoliopsida; order Fabales; family Fabaceae; genus Gastrolobium; species Gastrolobium villosum. The sequence continues at coordinate 55,272 of JAVKPL010005007.1, read as the reverse complement.
TTTTAATAACGGATTTATATAATTCTTCCAAATAAATCAGATAATATTAACTTTTATATAAATATGTAGATCAGTGTGTCCAAAAAATTTTTTTTTTTTTATAAAAATAAAAATCTCCAATAGTTTAAAAATTTATGTATTGAAATTTATTTTTTATTTTAATATAGTAATATTAAAATAATATATTAATTTTTGAGAATTGCATTAGTTAATATATCAACCCCTTATCAGGCGTTCAATTCTCAATCTCTCTTAATGTCTAATGTTATGAATCAAAATTCCAACACCACAAATCATTGAGATTGGTCTAGTGATAAATTATACTAGATTGTATGTTCAATTTTCACACCAAATAATTAAAAATATTATAACATATAATATAAGTTTATACATCACACATGCTCTAAGTTTCATTCTATTTCAACCAGCAGCATGTTTGTTTTAATTTTTAAGTCACCTCAAATGATATTTTGCAATCCCAATCATATTTCTAGATCTTTTCCTCTCTTTTCCCCCTACGAACCAAACATGCTCATCTCCCTGATAGTGAAAAACGAGTTCATCTCCTACATTCTAGCCAGAATTTGAGGTCTCTTTGTCAGGTGTTTAGTAGTTCCATGGGAGTTGCAAATAAACAGTGAATAACATAAATTTTTTTATTTAAAAACTATTTTTGTTACTATTAACGTTTTAAAATTGAGATGATGTAAAAAAGAGAGACAGTGAAAATTAATAGTTAAACTAAAATATTTTCTATGCACGAGAAAACACATACCATTTTGGTCCAAAACGGCGACGTGGCATGCACTCGTTCCGGGGCATTGGTTTGGTCTACAGTCTACACCGCTCACGATTTGATGATCACAGTAACAGGCCCACACCACACAGCACCTACTCGCACTCTCTCTCTCTCTCTTTCACTGAAATGGTAGTGACTAGTAGTGAGTGAGTGAAGGGAAAATCAAAATTCACCATTATCGCTCTCCAAAAACCCTAATAAGTAGACGCAAATCCATAAATGCCCCTTTCTCCTTCTCTCTCTTTCTCTTATATCAAATCCTCACTCACTCCTCACATTTCTAAGCTGAACCAAAAAGAAAAACCAAATTCTCTCTCTCTCCGATTCTCATCTTCCATCCAGATTCCATTCTTTCCTTCTCCCAAGTTCCAATCGGTACGTTCCCTATCTTCTACTCCACCTAATTTCCAGATTCATACATCTTCCGCTGTTTTTTTTTTTTTTTCCTTCATTGTTCTGCACTCGAATCACGTGACAGTTAGGGTTTTGGATCATTTCTTACTTTATGTCTCGGGATCTTCTTCCCGATCATGGTTTTAACTTGTTTGCTGTTTTTTTTTTTTGTATTTGTTTGATTGTTTTTTGAGTTGATAATCTCTATGGTGCGGTTTTGTTGCGTGTTCAGCAGCTTACTGCACTATATGCTTCCTAGAAAGAGAGCTAGCGAAGGAGGAGTGGTTGTAGAAGAAGAGACCGACACCACCACGAACAACAACAACAACAACAACAACACAGGTGCTGCTGCGGCGCCGTTACACAAGAAGGCTCGGATCGGCTGCTTTGCTGCCTGCTCGCGTGCTGGTGCCGCCGAATCAACGGATAACGACAGCGACCCGAGCTTCAGTAGCGGCAACAACAACAACAACAACAGCACCGGAAATTCGATCGGAGGAGCGTCGGTTATGGCTTTGGGCGATTCTAACCCACCGGATATTGACGAGGATCTGCACAGCCGTCAGCTCGCTGTGTATGGTCGGGAGACCATGAGGAGGCTCTTTGCATCTAGCGTCCTCGTTTCAGGGATGCAGGGCCTTGGTGTCGAGATTGGTAATGGGTCTTCGAAAATCACTTTTAACTGCTTCCTTATAAGTTGATGTTTATTTTGTGACTAGTAGATTAGATGTGGGGATGCCTCGTTTTCATTTGCTTTTCAACATGGTTTTTATCTGATGAACGAGGGTAGCCGTTAAATCTTCGGGGTTTATAGACACTTGAATGCTAAGTTGACTAGGGTCTGGTGTTCTCGGACGTAATATAGTAGCTATGGTTTTCTCCCATCTTTAGTTGCCGTAGCTTCCATGTCTCTCTTATAATAAAAGAAAATCAATTAACTATGTTACTTGATGGGATTGGTGTTGGTAGTTTTGGTTATTTGGTCCCCGGTGTCCTCTGTTTGCTGAAAAATGAAGTGATGCAATGCGACTCACACTGTTGATAATCTTGTAATTTGTTGTCCATTCTAATAAATGATTACTTGTTTCTCGTTTTAAGTATTACAAGTTTTATATCATTAACTTCAAATAGGATATCAATTTGTTGTATGTATACCTATCAACTGATTTTAAGGAGTAATTTGTGCTGATGTATCTTTGGGCAACCTTGCCAAAGGTCCTCACTTATGCCCTATTCAATTTAGATTGATTAATTAAGAGCGTTTCTAAATTCATAATGCACGTTGAACCATTCTATTTGTTTTGTGGCTTTATTTTTTAATGGTTCTGGGTTATAGATTCAAATAGTGCCAGCTCTGTAATACTTGATCTTGTTTTTTGTATCCTAATAAAGTTTACTACGTGCAGCAAAGAATCTCATTCTGGCTGGTGTCAAATCTGTAACCTTGCATGATGAAGGGACTGTGGAGTTATGGGATTTGTCCAGCAATTTTGTGTTTTCAGAGAATGACCTTGGTAAGAACAGGGCGGTGGCTTCTGTTAGTAAGTTGCAGGAACTCAACAATGCAGTGCTTGTACTAAGCTTGACAACTAAGCTGACAAAAGAACAACTTTCTAATTTCCAGGTTGCTTTCTACTCCTTTTTATTTTTTGAACTTCAGATTCTGTTAAATGCATTTCTATGTAATCTGCTATATATCAAGTAACTACATCTGTATGTTGGCTTGTTTTGATGTCTGTGGAACTGTGGGAGATGATTTTCCTTGTGCATGTGTTGATAGTGAGAGGATAATTTGTAATCTTATGTAGTTATTTGCATTTTAATTTCATCTGTTTGAAACATTACTTGTGTTACAGTTTTGTATGGGTACGTATTAACTACTAAACTTGGTGATTAATAAATAATAATGACTAATGAGTGAATAATAAAAAAATGAAAGAAGATTATGGGGGAAATTACCGTAAATGCAGAGTCAATGGTTACATGTCTCACGTGCTATATTGCCACCATATATTTAGTTGACTTTATATTTTCCCGTTTATTTACTAATGTCTTTGTTGTACTTCTAACTTTAATGAAGTGCTTGACTATTTACTTCTGTTGTTCCTGAAATTGGGTTAGAGTAGTGGAGAGATTGTTGACTGCCTCCTTCAGCGAGCTGATGTCAGTTGACATTTGATTAGCAAAATCAAGACACCAAGCCTCCGTACACTATGACTCAAAATCAAGCCTCACCACAGAATGCAACAGACATCCTAAACAAACCACAACTCAAAACCATCACAAATTTCTCCAATTCCGCAAGCAGAAAATCCAATCCCATTCCATCCCCAGAGCACTATCAGTCTCAAATTCCTACCACCTGTGAAACGCTAAACTCCAGCCAATACCGTAACTCTGTCGCTCCACCGCATCTTACCGCCTCAGACCACCATCAATCTTGCCCTGACCACCATGTGCCACCCCCATCACTTGAGCTGCAGCTTCCACCGAATCCCAGCATCAAACCTCTTTTCCTCACCCAATCCTAGTGTTAAAACTGAATCACCGTGCCTTGAGGTTTCTCCTGCTTCCCCTGCAGTTGTTAGGAATGAAAGCATGGGGAAGACTGAGACAGATCAAGAAGAAAATCCTCATCCAATCCTAGTCTCAATATTTGCTGTGTGCTGACAATGCTATTTGGTTTGTCTATAACTATGAAATCCAAAGGAACCCAAACTCCCTTGATGACAATACTGGCTTTGTTGCTAGTGGATGAAGTGTCAGAAGTTTGGGGCTTGGGACGGTCTACAGGTTGGGGATTTAGGGTTTGAAATTTGAAGAGAATGGGGTTTGGGGCTGCTATTGTGAGTTTGTAATTTATAATTCTTTCCTGTGAAGTGAAGGATGAAGGTTTTTTAGTCTATTTTAAATTTAATGCATTAATGACTAAAAAGTTAACTTCTATATGTAGATGTATATATACTACAGGTGATTTTGTAATTTCACTTGGACATGAATCCTGCAGGGCAGGGAGTGTGATCCCCATTTCTGTCTCCGAATCTACTTTGGGGCAATTTTCTCCATATAGAAAAATTCTAGAACACAGCCCCAAATGGAGTATTCTGTGTGGAGATCCCTGAATTCGGGTAGAAGTTGTCATCCCTAAGTATAGCTGCAAACTGGGTCACATATAATATTGGCTATTGTTTTTAAGTCAATATTTTTTTTGCTAACAATGTGGAGTGAGACACCTTTTCTAGTAAATTTTAAAGTTGATGGAAAGTTTTTTTTTTTTTTTTTTTGCATGTAATTCTTAATGCTTATGTGGTTGTTGTGATGGTACATGTTCCGTGTTATGAGTATTGGCAATAATGTGTTAGGAGACAACTAATTGCATCCATTACCATATTATTAGCTCTGTACTGTTTATCGCCAAAATTAAATCTGATGTTCTTTGTATTGTTTAATATTATTGGTAAAAATGTAAAATAAATTAACATCATTCTGTTGTAGTAAGATTTGTCCTTTTTGTGAATTGTATTGCTGAAGTGATATAACACTCAGATTGTGAATGTTTGATGGTTAATGGTGTAATTCAAAGATAACTTTGCTATCTGCAACCATGAATCCATTTGTATCTGACTTATTTGGATAAATTTACATTTGTTTATTTTACTATTTTTTAGGCTGTTGTTTTCACTGATATCAGTCTAGAGAAAGCCATTGAGTTCAATGATTACTGCCACAGTCATCAGCCTTCTATTGCCTTTATCAAAACTGAAGTTAGAGGCCTTTTTGGTTCTGTGTTTTGTGATTTTGGGCCTGAGTTCACTGTTTTTGATGTTGATGGAGAGGAACCCCATACTGGTATAATTGCATCCATCAGCAATGACAACCCTGCTCTAGTATCCTGTGTTGATGATGAGAGGCTTGAGTTTCAGGATGGAGATCTGGTTGTATTCTCTGAAGTTCATGGTATGAAAGAGTTGAATGATGGAAAGCCAAGAAAGATTAAAAACGCTAGAGCATATTCATTTACTCTTGAAGAAGACACCACAAATTATGGTATGTATGAAAAAGGTGGTATTGTCACGCAGGTCAAACAACCAAAGGTTTTGAACTTTAAACCACTCAAGGAAGCACTCAGTGATCCGGGTGACTTTCTTCTGAGTGATTTTTCTAAATTTGATCGCCCACCTCTCCTTCATTTAGCATTCCAGGCTTTGGATAAGTTCATTTCTGAGATAGGTCGCTTCCCTGTTGCTGGTTCTGAGGTTGACGCACAGAAACTTATATCTATTGCCAGTGATATTAATGGAAACTTAGGTGATGGACAGTTGGAAGATGTGAATCCAAAACTTTTACGACAATTTGCCTTTGGTGCTAGGGCAGTATTGAACCCTATGGCTGCCATGTTTGGTGGAGTTGTGGGACAAGAGGTTGTCAAGGCGTGCTCTGGGAAATTTCATCCACTTTTTCAGGTAACTAATATTTCTTCTTCTTAATCATTATATCCTCTGTTATTTTGTGTGTTGCAAATGAAGTTAGCCCATATGAAAGTCTTTTCCATAATATTGTTCTCCAGTTAGTTAGCCAATTGTTTTTGTGTGTTCAGTTTGCTGCTTTCAGCTGGATATTTTATTACTCTAGTTTTCTGTAAAAATAACTATGAATGCATGTTTATGATTTAAACAAAGCAACCTATATATGATCTTGAATCTTTAAAAAAGAAGATCCTTTCCCATCAGTTGAGCATTGTACTTGTTGAAATTGATTCTTATAAATGAAATTTACTTGACTATGACTGACAGCTTGGATTTTTTAAATCTTTGTGATTCTCCTAGAATGAGTATTGCATTGTACCTTTTTTCTCTCTGCACAATCCTCTAACACTGTCTGGAAGTAATCCTTACCTTGAGGCAATACCATCGATGTGCAAGCTCTGATAAAGTTTGTGCTTTAGTATACACACATCTGCATACATACCAAGATTTGACCAAATGGATGTGCGTAGACGCTGGTTGGTTTAAATCCTTGATATTCTAACATTATCTTGAGAGGGTGATGTGACATCATGGCTAACAGTCCCAAGATGTATTGACATTATTACGTTTTGTTTAGTTCCTAAAAATTATAGGAGTGTCTATTGGTAAATATGTTATTCATGTTTCATTTTTTTCATTCTCACTTTAATGAGCATTTTATTTTATTTTTGAGGTTATAATACTTTTACTTGTTGCGCTGATTGATTTTTGTGGTTTTAACTTCTATTCCTCCTCTGCAGTTTTTCTACTTCGACTCTGTGGAGTCACTTCCTACAGAACCACTGGATCCTAATGACTTGAAACCAATAAATAGTCGTTATGATGCACAGATTTCAGTTTTTGGACTAAAGTTACAGAAGAAATTGGAGGATGCTAAAGTGTTTGTTGTTGGATCTGGTGCATTGGGATGTGAATTTTTAAAAAATCTTGCCCTAATGGGAGTTTCTTGTGGAAGTCAGGGGAAACTGACAGTTACTGATGACGATGTCATAGAGAAGAGTAACCTAAGCAGGCAGTTCCTCTTCCGCGACTGGAATATTGGCCAGGCTAAGTCTACAGTCGCTGCTTCAGCTGCTACATCTATAAATCCTCATCTCAATATTGAAGCTTTGCAAAATCGTGTTGGCCCTGAAACTGAAAATGTGTTTCATGATACCTTCTGGGAAAACTTGAGTGTTGTGATTAATGCACTGGACAATGTGAATGCGAGACTGTATGTTGATCAGAGGTGCTTGTATTTCCAGAAGCCACTTCTTGAATCTGGAACACTTGGAGCCAAATGCAATACCCAGATGGTCATTCCCCATCTAACAGAAAACTATGGTGCATCAAGAGATCCACCCGAGAAACAGGCACCAATGTGTACTGTACACTCATTTCCACACAACATTGACCATTGCTTGACATGGGCTCGATCAGAGTTTGAGGGTTTGCTTGAGAAAACTCCAGCTGAAGTAAATTCATATTTGTCCAATCCAAGTGAATATTCTAATGCAATGAGGAATGCTGGTGATGCTCAAGCAAGGGATAACTTGGAGCGTGTTCTTGAGTGCCTGGATAAGGAGAAGTGTGAGACTTTTGAAGATTGCATTACTTGGGCTAGGCTAAAGTATGATTAATTGATAATTACATGCTTATGTTCTCTTATAGGAATGTTGGGAGCATACTAATTTTTGTGTGTCCTACATTGAAACATGATTTTTTATTCACAGGTTTGAAGATTATTTTGCTGACCGAGTGAAGCAGTTAATTTATACTTTTCCTGAAGATGCTGCAACTAGTACCGGAGCTCCTTTCTGGTCTGCACCAAAACGATTCCCTCATCCACTGCAGTTCTCATCCTCTGATCTTGGTCATCTCCAGTTTGTGATGGCAGCTTCTATACTACGAGCAGAAACATTTGGTATCACAATCCCTGACTGGGTGAAGAACCCTAAGAAGTTGGCTGAAGCTGTTGATAGAGTGATAGTACCCGACTTTCAGCCCAAGAAAGATGCGAAAATAGTGACTGATGAGAAGGCCACCAGTCTCGCAACTGCTTCCATAGATGATGCAGCTGTTATTAATGATCTAATCATCAGGTTAGAGAGGTGCCGGACAAAGCTGCCGCCAGGGTTCAGGATGAAACCTGTTCAGTTTGAGAAGGTCTATTTTTCTCTCATTGAGTTATTCTCCTGACTGAATTTTTACCATGATGCTCGATAATGCCATTTCTGTCTTAATTGAATTTGGTAGTTACAATTGGGGATTTTGTATTGGTGGTGGGGTTGAGTAATGAACTCTTCCACCTGCATTTTATTTTTTCTAATTAATATTGATCAACTAAGTTAGAAATTGCCTTTCTGCTGTAAAACTGCAGGATGATGATACAAACTACCATATGGACGTGATAGCTGGGCTTGCCAACATGAGGGCACGAAATTACAGCATTCCTGAAGTTGACAAGCTCAAGGCGAAGTTTATTGCTGGACGGATCATTCCAGCAATTGCAACCTCAACTGCTATGGCCACTGGGCTTGTCTGCCTGGAGCTGTTCAAAGTTTTGGACGGAGAGCACAAAGTTGAGGACTACAGAAACACATTTGCCAACTTAGCACTGCCTCTCTTTTCCATGGCTGAGCCAGTTCCACCAAAGATCATCAAGCATCAAGATATGAGTTGGACAGTTTGGGACAGATGGATTCTAAGAGACAATCCTACACTCAGGGAACTTCTTGAGTGGCTGAAGGCAAAAGGCTTGAATGCTTATAGTATTTCATGTGGAAGTTGTCTGCTCTATAATAGCATGTTCCCTAGGCACAAAGAGCGAATGGACAAAAAAATGGCGGATTTGGCAAGGGAAGTGGCCAAGGTGGACATCCCTCCATACCGTAGTCACTTGGACGTTGTTGTGGCCTGTGAGGATGATGAGGATAATGATATTGACATCCCTCAAATATCCATTTATTTCCGTTAGGCTGTTTTCATCATATCAGGTGTGTCTGAAGTAGTTTAGAATTACAGAATGTTTGACTTTACTGTTCCATATTCATAATGGGTACACACAAGGTAAACACTTCTGACCATATCACCGATTTACAACTGAATTGAATAGAAACTTTCGTTTCGTGTATGTTATATCATTTGCTGCTTCTTTTTTTAACCCTTCCCTTCTTTCTTGGGATGGTAAATTGATGGAATGCCTTATCTTCTGCATCTCTTCCCTATTTGTTATATTTCTCGGCTACCGCAGCACCGCTTCATGGTAGGAAACGAGTTTTATTATTCTGCCCTTGGCATGTAGTTGTTTTGTGCAATTATTTTTAGGGTTCGACATGACAACAGTTTTTTTTTACCTTAGCACACAAATCAAGTGAGTTTCATACTTTGAAAAAAAAAAAAAAAGTTAGGATCCCGAATCGGTTCCTGATAAAAAAAAGTCAAGATACGAAATCGGATAGGATGAAATAATATCATTCCTACAATATAACAAACTGACTTGTTTTTATCAAAAAAATTCATTTATGTTTGGTGGAGTCATTTTTAATTTTTTGTATAGTGAAGTGAGCAAAAAGAAAACAAGTGGCGGAGGGCTTTTGCATGTGGTCAGTTTTGAGTTTGATTTCGGGTGATTGTGAAATTTGTTTAACGAGTTTTATCACTGCATCATAATTAAATTTAATCCTATAATTGCGTGTTTAATTCAATGGGATTTGTGAGATTCCCTATAAAATATCTCAAATTATATTCAGTATTTTATTAGTATAATTTAGAATATCTTAAAAAATGTTTAGAATACAGTTTAGAATCAGTTAGTAATCTAATTGAGGAAGAAGGTTCATGAATTATTTTCTATTTCGTTATGTATCTTAATTTACTTTCTTATTTAATTGGGGTTAGAAGTCTTATTTTAATATTGGTGGGCTGTACTCTGTAGGCTTACGCTACTACTTGATTAAATTTTAGTATAAATAGGACAGTTATGAGTTTATGATAGTTTGTAATATGCTATTACACATCATATAAGTATAATATTTTATTTTTTGTAGTCTTTATATATATTTCTTTTTCTATTTTATACCCAAAATTTATAATTTCAACATAATTAAAAAATATTAATATATATTATTATCGATTATAGTTTTACTAAAAAAATCACTATTCACTTTGTAATATACGATTACACATAATATAAATATAATATTTTATTAATGGAAAAAATTACGTTATTTTAAAAGACGCAATTTTGTATTGTTTTTAAGTGAAACAATCATATTTTTTTAATAGATGTTTGGTGAGGTTGATATTTGGTGATTTTTACATTCTCTTTCTTCAGGTGAGAAAAAGAGAGTATTCTGGAGAGAGAGAAAAAATTGGTAAAAAATCACTAAATATTCATTTCACTTAAAATGATATAAAATTATATTATTTAAAGTGATAAATATTTTTCTCTTTCAATGTATTATTTTTTACTAATTTAAGTTTAACATTTTATAAACTCTAGATATATTATTCAAAGAGTTTTAATTCAGATTAGAACTATAATTTTGTCTTAATTTATTTGTTTCAAATGTAAAAATCAAGATTTTGAATTAGTTTAAATTGTAAATTTCAATTCTTGTAAAATTAGAATTGAAATGTGTCACTAAATTACTGTTTTATATGACCTTTTATTGAAAACTTATGTGAAATTATTTTGTAAGTGGAATAATAACCCGACCTCACTTTAATAAGCTTTTTTTTTTTTTTACTGCAAATTTAGGCATCCAAACATTTTTTTGGTAAGACCAGTAATAAATTGAATTAAATTAAGTTGAATTTAATATAAATCTGATTCCCCTTAAAACTCATGACTTCTTATTTGAACTCATATGTCAATATCCAGCATTATATACTAATAAAACTTTTAATATTTGATGAATTAGACTCAAATTTATAATCAGATCAAAAATAAAATAAAATGTTAATTTATATTAAAATTAAAATATTATTATTACAATTATTACTATAAAATAAATATACATGTATTAAGTTTAGCCGTTCATATAAAAATTTAAGCTCACCAACTGTCGTAAACAAGTCGAAATTTGTACGCCATTAAAAGGCACCAAGTATCACATGGGACATATACAAACGCAAAACTGTTTTTGTCTTCCAAAAAAGTATAAAAATATTAGTGTGTAAACAGAGATTACTAGCCTAAAGGCCCTAAACATAGCTTTATTATTAAATTTTACAAGGGTGACAACAAACACATCAATTAAGTTCTATGAGCAAAAAAGTTATTCGAGTTACTAGCTATTTGAAAGAGATGCTAGAAACGGACATGAAAAATGTCTAAATCATTCCTGTTGTATGATCTCATTTGCAGCAATTGCAAAAAAGGTTGGCCCATTTTATCTAACATATATGAGGAATGTGTATTATCATCTTCATGTTTTATTGACGTTTGTATTTAATTAGTTTTTGAGTTTTATTAATCTCCTTTCACAATAAATAGTTATATATGTTATGTTGTAGAGAGAAAATGGGTGGGTCCCGCCTAGGGGTGGTAAACGAGTCAGGGGCCTTTCAGAGGCCTTTGGCTCGGCTCGTAAAGGCCTGAGCTCGTTTAATAAAAACTCGTGTTGGCACCAGGTTTGGACTTGTATAAAAGCTCGTTTAATAAAAAGGCCTCAGACTCTAATTCAGAAGTTCGGCCTTAGAGCCTCCCAGGCTAACCTAATATATAAATATTTATTTATATTTTTTATACTACTTGTAATAACTCTCTCTCGTCAATTTATTTCACCCCATTTTATTGGTTTAACAGACTTTTTTAATGATTTTGTTCTATATTATGCTATTTGGATATATATTGAATTTATGTATATTTATGGAATTACTAGTGTCATTCTATATTATCCTTCATCCTCCTTCACACAAACAAACCCACAAAAACTCATTCGTTCCATTGTGCACTGATTGTTTGTGTCAATTTTTTTTTTTTGTTGGCACTTTTTTTATAATGGGCTAAGATAATATAACTTGTTATCTACCTTCTCTCACTTTAATTTTTATTTATTTATTGTAGACTTTGTAAATTATTACTGCAAATTGGAAGCTAAGGTTTCTATCTGGAAATTGATTTTTTGTGGAATTTTGTTCTCTTTTTTTTATTCTTTAACATGCTAACAGTCTAAGACAGGCTTCACACAGACTTTTATTTTTTGTAAATAAACCAGGCCATAGGCCAATATTATATTCGTGACAGGTAACAGGCTAAGGTCAGTCGGACACGTTTAAATACAGGCTTGACCCGTTAAGATCAAAGCTCGGCTCGGCTCGGCCCGTTAACACCCCTAGTCCCGCCATTACAAGAAAAAAGAAAAGGAAGAAAAAATGTGGGGTGCGAAAATCAGAGTGAGTTAAAATGAGATAAGTTACTTTATATAAAAGAAGAGTAATATTTCCCTTAGTTTTTATATAATTTTTTAAAACTGTTAATAAAGAAAAAAATATTTAAAATAAGATAATTCAATAAGACTAATAATAAAGGGTAAAATGTCTATCATTTTAAAGGATATAAAGTTGTGTCATTTTAAGAGAGAAAAAAGAGATAGATAAAGGAAGAAAGAGAGTTGACAAAAAAAATAAAGGTGTGGATCCCACCTCTTTGTGAGAGTAAAAGGATATAAGTTATGTCATTTAAAATAATAAATATTTTTCCCAAACTCCTAATATTGCTCTGTGGCAGAATTTTCGACGATGGCATGATGGCATTCTGTTGGATAGATTTTTATCTGTCAATAGTACAAATAAAGAATTTATCGATTTAAGTCGGAATCAGAGAATAAGACAGGCATGATAGTTCAATCAAGTATAAAGAAATATATTCTTAAACACAATCCATGTTACGTCATGCTCAAAGTTAGAAATAAGATTGAATTTCTACACAAAGTATCACATTTTTTTATAATAATAATTATTATAATCTTCAAAATATATAAAGTTTTAACACAAAGTAAAGTACATTCCATTCTCAGATATAAGCTACTTGGTTATGTAGTTATTTAATGAACCTTGAATGATCTGAAATTCCTAAATTTGCGGCAAGAACATCTTTGGTTATTATTAAAATTCACTTGCTTACCTCTATTATCCCACCAGCCAAGGATATGATCTCATGCCAGCCTGTGATAATAAACCATGGTGTGGTGCCAATCATATTTTAATGTTTAGAATTCTGACTCTGTAATGTGAAATCATTTATTTAAATGCAAAACATTAGGATGGGTAATAAGGACTAAGGAGAGAGAGCAAATTGGTCAAGGGTAGCAAACTAGCAAATGTTATGAAATGTTGCACCCAAATCAAGAAAAACACGATGTTGGTTGGTTCACATGAGTGAAAAAAAGGAAAGGGGCACTATGTTAAATCAATCACAACATTGCATGTGCATGTGGGTTAACCATCCTTAGATATTGATCCTTTCTTGCTTGTTGCTTCCACTTTTTTCTTAGTCTGCCACCATGTGAAACTTTTCAGAATCCACTCACTTGGTTGTGGTGATGGAGAATTAAAACTCTTCCACTTTTTTCTTTTTGGAAGCCAATATTGATGTATACTGCTAAACACGCCTTGTTCTTGATCCGGTGTTATCATAGCATATGGCCCTAGTGACCACATGAACAATTGCCTCACCTTTGTACCATTTTATTCTATTTTTCTTTTTTTCCTTTTCCCCTTCAAATTTACACAAGTGACAAAAAATAAAAACATAAGAAACTTAATAAAGGACATGAACAACATTAATGTTAAGTTGTAAAAGTAGTCATCATTAAAGAGCTGTTAAGTTGTAAATCTAAACTCCGTGTTAACGAAAACATATCATAATGTTACATGAACAATATTCAACGAAGAAAAAAAGAAGAAGAAACAAATCTATCTATATTCTATATTTATTTATTTTTTTTGGAAAAATAAATCTTATGTTGCATGATATCCTAATCTCATATCATAAATACACTATGTGAGGGACCTATCTATTAAAAAAAATAAAAAACAAAAAAAATGAGTAACACTTTTTTATAGTGTGTGTATGAAGGGTTTGTTTTCTCGTGCAACATGAGAAAAATAAACCCTTTACTTTTTATATAATAACTTGGGATGAAATGAATGTTACCAATAATTATTAAGGGTTTTATAATTCTCATTTAACATGAGAATTTGAATTTTCCTACACACCCTTTAATTTTTATGCCAATGTGGGTCATACATATAATTTTTTCTAATATACGGGTCCCACATGTTTTTTGTCTCTACAACATGAGAATTCAATTATCATGTTGAATGAGAAATATAAAACCCAATTATCAAATGAATTTAGTGTTGCTCGTGTCGTAGGAGATAAAATTATCTCATATACACGCGTAAGAATTCGTGGGGCTCATATGGGGGCTATGTGAGGAGAAGAGGAAAAAAAATATGAATCTCACACACATTTTTATTTGTGTGTAGGAGATAATTTTATCATATATAACATATCCGGTATCCCACCGGAGTGGTGGAAGCCTCCCCATCTATAACATATCCGGTATCCCACTACACATCACCTACTAAAGAGGGCCTCCTCACATCGGCCAGCTGGGTTCGAACCGCCATCCTTTTGGGAGTTTTTTCTAATAATAACGTGAATTCATTATTAATAAAACTAAGAAAAAAGAATTATTAACTATCAAGTGCAGTATTGCTCTGTGATAATGAAACTTCCTTAAGAAGAAATTAATGTTACTAATAACTATTAAATGCAATAGTAATTTGAGAAGCAATAACAATACTAGTAATTATTAAATCTATAAATAAATAACGGGGAAAAAGTATTTAATGTTATTTTATATAATATTATCGAGGGATATATTTTTCTTATGTCGTAGAAAAAAAGTTACATCATGTTATAGAAATAAAAGTATAAGTGTCCACACATGTAAGAGGAGAGAGAAAAAAGAGTGGTGGGACCCAACTTCTTTTTGTGTGTGTAGGAGAGTTATTTATCTCATGTAAAATGAGATAAACATAACCCTATTATCTAATGTTCACCAGAATCACATCGTTTTAAGGTTAAAATATTAAAAAAATTAGAATAATAAAAACTATTATAATCCTGAAATAAATTTAAATTACAAATATACAATGATTTTCATCCAAACAATGTCATTTCGTTGAATATTAGATAAAATTATCGAAAGTACTTTAGAAAAAATGAACCCATAAATAATTTTTTTTTTGTGGGTTAAAGGAAAAACAGTCTATTAGAGTTTTTCTAATAATAATGCGAACTTATTATTAATAGAACTAAAAAATAAATTATTAACTTTCGAGTGCAATATTGCTTTGTGAAGCAATCATTGCACTTTAATTATCGGATTTATGAATAAATAATATTTGCCTGAATAATCCCGGTAATAATTTGAACTCATTATTAAAAAAATCATAAAAAGAACAAGAAAGGAAAAAAATAAATTTTCGTAATAAAAAATGTTTTTACATCATAAAAATCACTTAAAATGTTCAAAATAGTTTTCAGTCAAAAGTTCAATTAAAAATATCTTAATTATAATTAAAAAAAATTAAAACAAGTTACTATAGCCGTGAATTTAATTAATTATTCTAAAAGTGATACTTCAAGGTGGATTCACTATTAACCCAAAAGTTATTGAAAGAAAAGTATAAAACAAGTGAATTCAAAGTTTTACACTCATAATATGTATTTGTCCGATAAATTAAAAAATTATGATATAAAATTTAAAACAAATTGTATAATGCATAACTAGTGATTGTGGAAAGCTATTTGATTGTACTTTAGCCAATTCGCATGAAAACTATGTTATTAGGTCACGGTGGGTGAAGATCAAACTCTAAGTACAAAAAAATAAAATAAAAGAATCTGTAATTTTACATGATTGATGATAAACTAAATGGATCATAGTGTGTTTGTAAAGATTGTGTCATGCAATTAGAGATTTCAAGCATTCGCTGGTTAAGTTGGACATTTTTTCACCCATTTGAGCGATAGTATTATATGAGATCAAATATGGCTTATTATTATTGTATTTTTTTAAGTATTCTAATCAGTTCATCATTTTTCGAATAGTTCGATTTGGGATGGATTCAGAATTAAGACTTTAAACCCTTCCCAAATATGATATTGAGGAGGTTTATTATGTTTTTGTATAAGACAAAATTCGTTATTATCTCTTTTGTGCATGGTTGGTATATAATTTTTGATTTTCAAGAGTTTAATTAGAATTAATTCTTTATATTTTAGGAATGATATCAAATATTTAAGGTTAGAAATTAAATATAATTAATTTTAGTATTTTATTAATTAGAATTGGTCATTGTAATAATTATTTTCTTTTTTTTTTTTACATTTATAACTGTTTTCAAGCATTCACTTGTTAAGTTGGACATCTTTTTACCCATTCGAGCGATAGTATGAGATGATCAACATGGTTTATTATGTTTCTGTATCAGACAAAACTCATTTATTACCTCTTTTGTGCAGGGTTCGTATACATGTTTTGATTTTCAAGAGTTTAATTAGAATTAAATATTTATATTTTAGGAATGATATCAAATATTTAAGGTTAGAGATTAAATATAATTAATTTTAATATTTTATTAATCAGAATTGATCATTGTAATAATTATTTGGGAATTATTTTTTTTATGTTACATAAAATAAATATTATCTCCTACACTCATTTTTTTCAAATGGTCCCAAAAGACTTTTTTTCTCTCACCTATTTATTGTTTGAGCATAAGATAATAATTCTCTTATGCAACATAAGAGAAGTATTACCCTAGTTATTTTCCTTTTTTTTTTTGTTTTTAACATTTGTAACTGTTCTATATATGTTAAGAATCTCATCTTATAAAATAAATCAATCGATTTCAATAATAATACCTTATTCTATTATTATTTACAATTATTACATTCAAATGATATATGGGTTAACTTATATGTATTTCGAGTAACATATATATTCTGCTTGATTGAAGAGGAATCATCCAATTGAAACTAAATAAAAAAAAAGCTCATCTTAAAAGTAAGATAATATTATATAAGAGTCTTGAGGTACACATTTACCTAATTACATGATTATGTGAATAATTACCTTTTATTAATAAAAAAATGATTATTCACAAGAGAAAAACAAGGTAGTCTCTCATTCTCATTAGAGTTGGCAAAATGGGCTCAGCTCGGCGGACTCAATTTTTCAACCCCATATCAAAAGTGAGACAAACTTATTTTTTGGCTAGTTGATGACGGACATAAGTGGATCAATGTAAAATAAATTTGGATTGGCGGGCGGGCCAACCCACCACTCGAGATTTTTCAGCTACTTTCAAAAGTGGGACGAGATAAATTGACTCATTTTTTAACAGATTCATAACGAGATCGGGCGGGCCGACTTTGCGACCTCTAATCTCATCCATAAATAGACCATTATTGACAAACATGTAATCAGGGCCTCTTATCCTTCCTCGCCACCTATTAAACCCCATCTAAAGAAAAAACAAAACAAAACGAAACGAAACAACCCATCAACTACCGAACCACCCGTCCGTCACTTCACTTTTAACCTTGACACACTCTCCCTCTCCCCAATTTCCAATTGTTTTTGTTTTATTTTTATTTTTATTTTTTTAATTCTCTCTCCTCACTAGTTTGCTTCCTCATTTCCCTTGTCTCTATTTTTCTCAGATAAAAGCGTAAAAGAGAATCAAAAAGCTGAGGACATCCCCAAACTTTGCACACTTACAAATTCACCACTACCCGCTTTTGCAGCTCTTCCCTCAATCACCATTCACGACCACCACCACCAAAGCCTCAACTTTAAGCAATCAAAATCCAACGCTCCTCCTTTTTCCATCTATCCATCAAATCCATCCCCAACCCCAACCTCAAAAATAGAACAAACCCAAATTCCCCCATTTTGCTTCCTCCAAAAAAATCCATCCTTTCCTCATCATACCCCAATTCTCCCCATTTTCAACACCCTAACACAAAAAAAATCCAATTTTCTCGCCCCCACCTCCCAAAAATCCCTCCTTTCTTCAACCCCATTTCCCATTTTCCCCAATCCAAGTGAAGAGAATTTAATACAAGTTAAAAAAAAAAAAAGAAGAAGCTAGTGTTTCCCACCTTCAATGTGGCGAACTCGGAACAAATCAACGGTTCGGATTCACAGCGCATCTTCATCACCTTCTTCTTCCACATTCTCTTGCTCTTCCTTCAAAGACATTCAAACCCTTTGCCTCGACGAACCCACACAACAACCCTCACCCTCACCTTCACCCAGCAGAAAACCCTCCGTTTTCCACCGAGTCCGACTCGCCAACTCGCTCCTCCGAACCTGGTCAACTCAACTTAACCAACAAACTCACAAATTACCCAGGACCCTCTCATACCCCGAAACAGAACCAGTATCCGATGACGCAAAACCAGACCCTTCTCCTTCTCCTTCTCCTACTCCTGCTCCTGCTCCGTCGCCACCGATACATTTTCCGGGGACCGAACAGCGCGTGGTTGTTTACTTCACGAGCCTGCGCGTGGTGAGGCCCACGTTCGAGGACTGCAGGAGCGTGCGCTCCATCCTTAGCGGGTTCCGGGTTCAAATCGACGAGCGAGACGTGTCCATGGACTCGGGTTTCCTGAACGAGCTGAACCGGGTCATGGGCCGGACCGGTTTGACCCTGCCCCGCGTCTTCATCGGCGGAAGGTACGTTGGTGGGGCCGAGGAAGTGAGACAGCTTAATGAGGTTGGCGAGCTCAAGAAACTCCTCGAAGGATTGCCCGCAGCGGATCCCGGAGAGTGCCACGTGTGCGGAGATTACAGGTTCATTCTATGCGACAAGTGCAATGGTAGCAAGAAGGTCCACACCGAAAAGAGTGGGTTCAAAGCGTGTAATGCTTGCAATGAGCACGGTCTCATAAGGTGCCCCTCTTGTTTTACTTCACTAATTTTATCATGATCAATAATATTTTTCAAGGAAATAAAAAATTGAACTATTTTTTTTTTTTCTTTTAGTTTTTTTCTTTTGGATAATCAGTTTTGTAGTTTTTCTGGGCGTGTAAGAATCTGTATAGGCCCACCCCTCTGGAAAAAAGTTGTGTACATTTTAATTTTTAAGTCCCTTTTCAATTTATCTCTATGCACCCTATCCTTTTTTTTTTTTTTTGGGTGTTATTTTCATAATTTTTGGTTAATTTTTTATCATTCAAAAACAGATATTATTAATCAACGAGAAATGATCCCTGGTGTGCAAAAAATGTTGAAGTGAAAGTTTAGGTAGGATCAATGTGGTGTTGGCTATATTTTTATATTATGTTTTTGTGCATGGGATCCGCACATGATTGGTGTCTTGTGAATAATTGGGTAGGGTTATTTTGGTGTAAAACGGTGTAGAAAGCATTAGTTTTCCTTTGTTATAACTGTTTAATTACACGAACAGTGTGTATAAAGTGGTGTTAGAATGGCATAACTCTAATAAAATGTCTGAGAAACAGAACAAAAGTACAAATTCCAAATAGCTGTGCATGTGCTTATAAACAATAAGGCAATCAATCATGCCTTGACTATGCCTGTCTCTATACAAAAAAAATTCAAAAAACAACTCAACAGAACCCTATATAACAAAACATTAGCCAGAACTATCTTCATTCTCAATATGCATGTCTTTTTCCCTTCTTGGAGTCAGTAGATTGTCTATTTCTCTAACTTGGTCCAGCATCCATATTAGTCATTTTCATCTTTTGATGGTTGGGATGCATTCAGGACATTTGCTAGAAGCAGTTTTTGTCTATGCTATGTTTCAGTTTAGGCTTGGTTGTGGAGTTGTTAGATTGAAACCTTCCACTATAATGTTCATTGCAAGCCCTTCTCTGGTATTCGGCATACACTATATTATCTAGCAAACTTCCTTAATTCCCTCCTTCCACCATTTTTTCACGATGAATTTTGAATCTCTTAACCCTTTAATCTTTTCTTCTTCTGGTGAAGGAACCCATTTTAAAATTATGGCTGTCGTTGCTTAAAGCATAACCCTTTCAGTTTTAGAGTTGATTTATCATTGCTTATATGATATTTGAGGGTGTAAACGCCCCAGAAGGACCGGCCAACACCATATTTGATCCCACTTTCCTTTGTATAGAATTCTGTGTCATGTGGAAAATGGATCCATTGCAATTTTATTAGAACTTCATGAAATCTAGACCATAAAAAGTATATGTTATGTCAACACATGCAGATGGTCCATTATCTGTTTCATATGCTAGTTCACACAATTATCAATGATATTGCACTCCTACTGATTTTTTATGAGGGCCAAATTTTCTTCTCATTTTTTCAATGCCACTTCACTTTCGGATATTCGAGCAATGCAATTAGTAACTGCTACTTATTCTTATTAATCCACCATCAATGGTTGCACTTCAAAACTTTATTATGATGGAGTGATTCCAATGAAACGATAGCCAGCTTGGCGATAAGACTTCCCCACCAAAATTGCAATAATATCGTAATAAGTATAACTTTTTTGAAGATGGATTATGTAGTCCTCTTCGTCGGTTGATATGCTATGTTAAGTGGTTGTACAATCCATCTAATAGAGCCAATAAGATAAAATCTATTCCGTCACGTTCCAAAATTTTTGCTAGAAACTAGTCATGCGATTGAAATGACTAAAATTTATCACCTTGAGTTGAATATGTGATGTAAAGCATAAATTTTAATTTGTCCCGTATCCATTATTCAGTTGGCTCAAATATTTAAAAATGGTGGTTAGTGTTGATATTTACATTTTAACCCATGTCGTAGAGGATTGGTAAAACTTAGTTTTTAATTGGTAACCCATGAATTTGCTGTTGAGTCAAGATGTGATGACAAACACGGTTTGTTGCTTAATTGATTGTCGTCGTTATGAACGCATAATTAGATGGGATAGGCTTTTGCGCATGGATGTACTGTACGACTTTGTTACCATCCGTTAGCATTGAAACGAAGGTGTAATAATGGAACGAGAGGGCCCAAGAAAACATGTTCCCTCCTTTCTATTTCAAATATTGAAATTTTATCCTTTAGTATTTGGACGAGGAGTAAAGCGTTAATACGTTATTCTTATTCACTTAAAATCGCCCCATAAAAAAATTTCAAATCAAGAAGTATCTTATATACAAGGCATAGCATGTGTGATGTTTTATTAAAGTCAACAGTGACGCGTCTGCATGTTTGACGTTTTTTGCAAATAGGAAACGTTAAACATAGGAACGTTTTTGTAAACGTTCATGAAACCACCGCGTCTCAAATCGACTCTTGCCACGAATTATTTCCTCCTTTCTAGGATTTAACTCAATTTTTCATGGGCTGGGAAACAAAACTCTAAATTTAACCCATGTGGTTACTGGGTTAATTAAGCTATCTCAATTGCTAGTTTATAAAATTAAATATAACTCTACCAAAAATAAATATAAACAATTCACGATATTCTTATATGGTGGACAAAATAACACGGAGAAATTAGTGTTTGATGCCAATATAGGCACTATATTCTTTTTCAATGACTCAACGTGATAATGTCAGATTTTTTTTATTATTTCTGCTTCAGTTCATGGGGAACTCGATTAATTCGATTTGATTTTTGTCGAATCCGTATAAAAGTGACTTTCCAAAATTATTTCCTCCTTTCTAGGATTTAACTCCAAAAAAATAAATTCCATATCACTTAAAAGCAGTGTTTAAAAACCCAACTCGGCCAAGGTCAGGAGTCACGGGGTCATGTGTTCAAAATATACTAATATAATTCACCATGTTACAACCATATTGTAAATATTACACAACTAATCGGGTATCAAGATACCAAAGTACAAAATTGATTAATTGAGTTTGGTCTGCCTCTAGTTTGACTGATAAAGGAAAATCCAAAGGAAGTAAGAATAAGTTTTTATTTTCCATCGACGACCGTAAGATTTCATTTGAATGGATAAAATTCTTACCTTTTCTAGAAGATTCACGACAAACGAGATGGACATTAACGACGTTTAGGTTGCTGGAAGAGAAGAGAACAATTAGATTTAAGTTTGTAAGCATTTTTATTTTATTTTTTAATAAAATGACGTTGTTTCATGAAATTTTTCTATAAAAAAAACATGCAATTATGAGTTGTGTTGATCTTATTCTTGCTAAGCTGCGGGTTTTGCTGTTAGAGAAGCAGAAGAACCCTTATAGCAGAGGGGTGAAGGTTTATTTGGAAATGAGGTAGGGGTTTAAAACACTGTTTAAAAGTTAAAACCGATGAATGCAAGTTTTGAGAATGTTATAGCACCATATTGTAATGCTATATCGGCCCAATAGATCTCTTTCGGGCCACAAAGTTGATTGAGTTTGGTCTTAGTTTGACTCACGCATGTTTCCTTCACTTGGATGTTATAGGCTTATATCAACCTAACTTCTTCAACCAACCCGCGAGGAGGGTTCTTATTTTGAGGCTAAAACTGAATGATTAGTTCCTTGACATCTTGGAATTTGATTGCGTAATGCACTAGCAATTATGAGTTGTGTTGATCTTATTCTTTCATAAGCAGCTGTTAGAGAAGCAGACGAACTAGACACGTGAAGGTTTATTTGCAAGGTCTACTTTTTCCAAAGGAAATCTAGGAACACATTATCATCATCATTATTTATTTATTTTTATGAGAGCTGGAAACACAACACATTATTATTTATTATTTATTTTCTCTTTGGCACAGACACAAAAAATAAAACAAAAAATAAAACCTTTTTGTCAAGAACAATAAATTATACATTGTAGGAAACAAAAGTATGAATCTCTCTCTATAAATTATAACCCCATCAATGTACAAGAGATGTGTAAATAGTGTGAGACATATTATGTGCATATATGGCTCACAAGAATCTGTATCATATGAATGGAGTTACAACTCTGAACATCTTCTGATGTACCCCTGAATTATCCTCCTATTTGATCATGTGAAACACATGACTCGATCTTCTGTGTCCATTTTTTTCTCTGATCATCCAAGTACTGCCACTTGGTTTTTGGTATTAACTGCTGCCACACTCTATGCCCTTCCCTTATATCATAACAAAGGATAGTTCTAAGATGGTTGAGACTTGAGAGAAACTGCCAGCCAATTGGGATGCCCCAAAAATTTTCTAACCAAGATATCTCCACATTTTAGCCTTCTGATTTATTGTTTTAAGATTAAAAGCTCAGTTTTTGAGTCCTTTGATACAGATCAAGTGTGTCTGTATGGTTAGGGTCTAAGCATAGAGCAGCCTGACAATCTTGAAAAGCAGACGATAGGTCCCCAATTGACTCATAAAATGCTGCTCGCAGATGAAGCAGTTGTAGGTCAGGTTTGAAATTTATGGCCTTGGTGAGTTCTTCCACAGCTTCAGTTTCCTTATGTTCATCCATCATCACTGGATATATGTGACATTTTATGTAAGTAAAATCTTGATTTAACAAGTGATGTATGCCACTAATCTTGTCATTAAAGTTTTCTGAAGTGCGGGTTAATTGTTGATAAGTTTAAAGCCTTGCATCAATTATCCTCTTCCAATTCATTTTTGTCTTTGTTAAAACTGATCAGAAGTTGGAAACGTAGGAGGGAATAAAATCTATCTCTATTATATTTACTAACCTATTTCTGCTTTTACATGTGTTCTGCATACCACATTATGAACTACTCACTATAAACACTGACAAAAAATCTTGATGCTACAAAATGAAGAATTATAGAAGAAAAAGGTAAATACTTTTGGACACAAAAACTTACCACCAAGTAATTAGTTTTGCAGTTTCTACTTCCTAGAGTTAGGTGAAGCTATTTGAGTTAATTTAAAATTATCAATGGATTTCATAATGATGAGTAATTAGTATCATCCATCAAGATGCAAGCATCAAAGAGAGGAATATTGTGCATAGATCAACAACTTGCATGTGTTGCTACAACACACTCGTTACCATGTGCATAAAATCTTACAAAGAAATACATAAATGAAGACAAATTCTCACCATTAAATTGTCAAATATTAAACCTATGTTCAACCACGAAGCATCATAAAAAAAATGCATGGGCATTTATATTTTTCTGTTGAAAATGATAGTCTATCCCTTATAAAAACTTGCAAAGGCTCTCAATCTCGATCATGTCAAGACCAACATATTATTATCTAAATCTCTGTCTCCAATCAAAACCACGTGGAAGATCGTAAAGAATGAAAGATAAGTGAAGTACCTGCTGCCCTGTATCTATATGGATATGTCCTTAAAGGATCTAGTTGGGTTGCTACATCAAGATCAACCTTTGCCATGTCACGGTCACAGTATTCTGACCGTTTCTCGTATGCTGAGGCATTGCTCTCTGCCTTCTCAATTAGCTTGGTCATCTCATCATATGCAGCTTTTCGTTGATTTTTCTGATGATAAACACGTGCTAGACCTTGATGAGCTCTTGTGTGCCTAATTGCAAGGGCATTCTTGTAGCATGCTTTTGCAAGATCAAGCTTACCACAATCCACATAAATACTCCCTAAGTTATTTAGTGCCTAAAAAATATTGAAGTAGACAATCAAATGACTATAGAATAAAGACTTGATCAGTAATAGATATAGTATCAGAGATCACTAACTTGTCCTTTGCGAAGACCATCTGAAGGACATTTAAGTGCTGCTTCCAGAAGCTGGATAACGCAAGAAGAGGATTCAGAATCCAGACTTGTATCTGCCAACACATATGCTTTTAGGAAAAAGGCTTCAAATGATCTCTCAATTGTAATGGACCTATCAGCCCTAGCCAGAGCTTCATCCCGATAGCCAGAATCATATAGAATCCATCCTTCATAAATTAACCTTTCTTGCATTGAGCTAGAATGGTTTCTGGCCATCCTCAAACTGCGCATTGCAGCCTTTTGACAGTTTAACCTATGAAATTCACAAATGTGAGGAATTCTCATGATATTTGTATTATATTAACTGAATTGAATTGTGCAGACAGATAAGGAAGCATTGACACACTCAAGAGAAATCCAATATCTAGATACCAGCAAGAGCATTATGGACAATAAACAATGTGATAAGCTTATCAAGCACTGACTCAAGGCCTATGGATCCAGTACAATATGCAATATGCACCATAACAATGGAAAGTTGAAGAAGAGAGATACTACCAATAGGTTGGATTTACAGATGCTTACCTCAAAAGGAGTAGAGACTGACGAAACTCCAGAAGGCTCTTACCAGGCTCATTCTCCAGCATCTGATGTATAATAGCCAAAGAACCAACATCATCTACAGAAGACCATTGTTCATACAATTGCATCCAGCATTCAGCCTGACTCTTTTGCTGTACCTCATGGCTAAGGAGGTGAACCAAGTATTTCCCTGTGATATTCCCATGTGAAGTTATATAATTTGGTTCTAAAGTTAACAATGCCCTAATATCTCTCATGGCATTGTCATAATCCTGAAGTGCAAGAAACAACCTAGCCCGCAATTCTAGGCAATCAGGGGAAAGCTTAAATCCAATAATTTTATCAAGTTCTAAAATTCCAGCCTTTATCTGATTTTCCTCCACCTTTGTCAGGGCTCTATATTTATATGGAAATGAAAGGGAGGGATCCAATTCAGTTGCAACATCCAAATCAAAACCTTTTTCCCTTCCCATATTGTACAAAGCACGCTCCTGATACATCCACCCAGCAGGTTTATGCTCAAATATGAGAGAACTAATTAATTTATAGGCTGAATATGGTTGACCCTGCTTGTGCTTGGTTCTGGCTACACCAGCCATAGAATACACATGACCTGCTTCAGCTGCTGCCTCAAAACAATGTTCGGCATATTTATATTCTTTCCTTTCAAGCAGCACACATCCCAATTGATGGAATGCAAGGGCCTTCTGCCATCTTTCAGCAGCACACTCCTTCAATATTTCCAGTAACATCATTGTAGTTTTAGATACCATGCTTTCCTCCATAGCCACTTGGCTCAGGAAATAATAAAGTAAGAAAGAATCGTACCCCACCATGGCCAATCTTTCCTTTGCCACAGAACTACACAAGATTTTTATCACCTTTGAATTACACAAAGAATTTGGCAGCTCCCTAAGCAACACTTGTAAGCAGGAAGATACAAGAAGGGGTGCTCTCTCTTCAAATCCATAGTCAACAAGTACCAACGCATCATCAACATTTCCAACAGTTAAAGCCAAATGGGCGTCACAAGCAGATTTCATCTCCTCACAACAGAACCTATTGGCAAAGGAAAGAAGCTCCAAAACAGTCACGGGACAGAAAAGGTCCAATCTTTTAGCCCTGCTGTACACTTCCACTGCCCTCATACCCATTGGGCATATCCTATTTTGGGTGAAATCAATCTTCCTCATTTTGGACTCAGCAAAGCCACCATATAGCATAGCCTTAAGTGGGTCAGATAGTGCTCCAATTCTCCACCTAACGCAATTAACTTCCTCATTTCCAAAGCAAAAAGAAACATCCTTTTCCTCATCTGGCAAACACACACTTTCACTTCTGGTTTCCTGTTTTGTCTCTTGGAGACAATGGCACCAATCATTGATCGAACAGGAAGTAAACCCATGTACCAAATTCACCTTTGGACATTCTAGAACACACCCACCACCACCACAGTCCATTGAAGATACACCCAAAAGCTCATCGTCCCTCCTCTCGAACCTCAACCATGCTGAAAGCACAACCTTGGAGAGCACATCCTCGGCGTTCTGGCGCGCTGTCCTGAGACATCTTCGGAGAAGCTTCTGGTCTCCGAGGCTACGAATTAATGAGTACTTCTCCACGTACAGTGATGCTTTCTGGGATTGCGGGCAGCACTCTAGCCTGTGATACAGTTCTGCCAAATTCTCTACGAGGTTGATGGGTTTAAGGTAAGGTTCTATGTAAGGTTCAAGGGTGTCAGCAGAAGGAAGCTGACGAGGAACAACAAGGTTTGCAACTGCTGAGGTTGATTTGTTGCTGTTGTTGGATTTTGACACCAATGATCTAATTATGGTGGCACCCCCAGAGCCTTTCTTTTTTCTGCCAGTGCTTTCTGAAGAATTGAAGGCGTGAACTTGGGTGCTCTTGAAACGTTCCGTGAGCTTCAGGTCACGCATTTCTTCTATTCTTTTCAGTGGATATACACGTTGTTTTCAAGCCCTTGTGATAAAGAGCTGAACTTTAACATGCCCATAAACTAAGGGTGTTAGCCTTTGAGGAAAAGATGTTCCTTTCACCAGCTTCCAAGACCCATCACATACCCCCAGAGAGAGAGAGAGTAAGAGTGAAGCTTCTAGCTGAAAAAGAATGACTTTTTCTTTGGGTACTTGTGTTTTACATAGTTATTTGCAGGGAAGAGAAAGATGGGGGGTGATGCAGGGCAATGGCCTAAACTGAAGTTGGTATCTTCATTTTTATTTTGCTAAGAAGGTGTTGAATTCAGGCTTTTTATATGGCGTGTGTTGGTGGGATTGAAGACTGTGACACAACACACAATGAAAGGTTGGGGTGGCAAGCCAAGGAGCTTATTGTTTAGCTTATTACGATGATGTGTTCAGCTCAGACAGTACCATTAACGACTCCATTTCTCTTCCTTCACGGAAAAAGAGAGAGGGGGGGACCAGCATACAGAGACACCCTTCCAAGCAACGCCTCCAATCAAGCTAATTTGGTCAACTAATTCAGAATTACAAGAGATAATTTGATAATCATATTTTGAGATTTTTTAAATTGAAATATGTTTTAAATTTATTGATAATAATAATTGAAAAAATTAATCCATCCCAAAAACTTTAAGGGTGATGTTATATTAATGATTTTATATATTTTTAACACGTCTCGTACAAAAGTCACGTATTTAATTATTATTAATTAGATGAGGAACAGTGATGATTGAACCCATGGTATCAAGACTATAATATTATGTAAAGAACCAATTCAACCATAAATTTTAGTATGAGGTTATATTAATGATTTTACATGTATATAATAGATATGATTATTGATTTTTATTTTTTTATTAGAAAAAAGTTGATTGGATTAAATTTTTTGAATGAATAAAAAAAATCTAGAGTCACATTATTATTATCAATATTAAATGTATATTTTTAAATTTATAAAAAATTTAAAATATCATTACATAAATAAAAATTATATTTCAAAATCCCTACAAATTTAAAAATATCAAATTTATTATGGATAATAATAATAATAATAATAATGGGGTTATTAATTTATCTTTATCCTTATTTGCAAAAACAAAAATATAATTGAAAAAAAAAATTAAATTGTTATTATTAATAATAAATTTAAGGGAAAAATTCACCAATACTTTTGTTTCAAAATTATCTATGTCCTGTGATTTTTTTCCTATCACATATGTCTCTGTGCTTTGTAAAAAATAAGAAACAACAGGGGCATATGTGATAAAAAACATACCCTTTTACAAATCACAGGGGTATATGTGAGAAGAAAAAAAATCACAGGAACATAAATAATTATGAAGTAAACCACAGGAGCATTGGTGAACTTTTCCCTAAATTTAATATAAAAATTTCAAAAAAAATCCGCCTTTAAATTTATTTCACTTATTAATACTTTTAAAATTAATATCATTCGATGAATTTTGATCAACAGAAATAAATTAATATATAATTTAGAAAATACTGTAAATTGATAAAAAAAAATTAAAAAGAAATGATTTTGATCAATCAGCTCATGTTTACCTTGAATGTTGGAGTCGT
Source organism: Gastrolobium villosum (assembly GCA_032173675.1). Classification (NCBI taxonomy): domain Eukaryota; kingdom Viridiplantae; phylum Streptophyta; class Magnoliopsida; order Fabales; family Fabaceae; genus Gastrolobium; species Gastrolobium villosum. The sequence continues at coordinate 26,751 of JAVKPL010005007.1, read as the reverse complement.
TGAACCGCAAATTTTGGATTGAGATGGAATTGCTTGTCAAGCAACGGTGCACAAGGGGGAGTAAGTTATGTAACCAATCCAATTATTATCAGGTTAAGCCGTCTTATCAACACCAAACAAGTCATAATCTTAAAAACAATAAAATATCTATCCTCTCCTCCATTCTCCAAATAAAGCGACTTTGAAAATCCCTCTTCTTTTTATTGTTTTCTCTTACAAAAAAAGCTATTCACAATTTTCTTTCATTGGCGATCACTACTGTTAGAAAGTGAGTTTGTGAATGTCAAAATCATAAATGGCACAACTCCTAGGGGTAGCGCATCTGGCGAGTTGGAGCATCCAGAGGTTTGTATTGCTCGAGGTTCGATCTTTGGATAATATAAAATTTTGAAATTATTTAGAAGTTAGTGAAAAAAACTTTCTTTTGATAGAGGATTAGTTTCACTTTATTCTGATGTCATAACTCAATTTATCCATTATTTTAATAAGGACATAGGATTGAAGATTTGAAGGTTGAATAAAAATATTTTCATATTTAAAAAAAAAATCATAAATGGCAGCTTTTCATTTTTTATTTTTGAGTTTGATAAACTCATTTTTGGGATTAGTATAATTTTTTCTTTAATAATAAAACATGATCAAGGTTATACTTACAACCTATTTTCGTTTACAATCTTTTATAACCATATCTTAACCGTTGATTTTCGTTAAACAACGGTTATCATTTATTATGAATTAATAATTAATTAATTAATTTGATTTGTGAAAATAATAACCGTTAATTGACGAAAATCAACGGTTAAAATATGATTATAAAAGGTTGTGAACGAAAATTTTGTTCTTCATAAAATATTAATAAAAGAACTCAAAAAATGTGTTTACAATATTTCATAATTTCATTGTATTTTCTTGTAAATAATGGTCCAATCAAGCTAAATAAAATAAAATAAATAGAGTTATATTATTCTGATGTTGCATGATAGTAATATAACTTGCTACACATTAATTGATTTTTGTGTTTCTTATTTTTTTTAATTAATAGTGGTGCTCATCAAATTATTGTATGATTGTATCTATAATATAAGATAAGAGTAATATAACCCTAATGTTAATATATATAAAATCATTAATGTAGCCTCACTCAACAACTTAAACTTTTGGGTTGAATTAGTTCTTTACATAGTATCAAAGCCCCGTGTCCGGGGTTCGATCCTCGCCGCCGCCCCCCACTTTATTTCTAGTGGAATTTCTTTCTTCGCATAGGTAGGTGGGTCTGTGCATTGTCCACCCTTCAAGTCCAATGGGCTCTCGTGTGAGGAGACGTGTTAAGATATATCAAACTATTATCTTCACCTAATAATTTAAACTTTTGGGTTGAATTGGTTCTTTACACCTAATAAATATGTACAAAACTGATAAAAAAGATTCCACGACGTCTCCACAATCCCACGTCCATGCTAAAAACAAATCTCAACCAAGAAGCCAATGACTGGTGGTCATGAACCTAATTATTGATGAGACAGAAAGACATTAGATCTTGCAACCTATATATATAATTTCTTTGAACACATAACATGAACCATATAAATAAGATTGTCTCAGTAATTGGATATACATACAAAAGAATGATATCTGGTATCAACACTAGTTGGAGAGTTCAGGTCAAAGGAACAGCAAAATGAAAGGAAGAAGAATAACGTCGACCCTACAATCACCATGTGAGTAGTGACACCGCTGATGCATATTCTTTCTATTGTGCTGTCCCACCATGCAAACTTATACAATTTTTGTGAAATGACTCAAACTAGTTTTTAGAGGTACAAAGAACCAAAATGCTACGGCTCAGAAAATTTTATCGGAATGCCTCGTTTCATAATTCGTCATCAGTTCAATTTGTTATGTGTCACACGGATATAAATATGTAACATGTGACACGGAAGGAATCCAATTGCATATTTTTTTTTATTTTTTTTTGAATAATAAATTTTGCTCGGAGAAAGAGAGGGGATGTGTTCACACGTGCAAAATCTGAGAAGATATCACATAAATATTTCACCATAGATTTTTTTGGCATGTGTCACATAGATAGGGACTCTGTGTCAAAAATAACAAGTCCTAGATCCATATTTTTTGTAACGGGTCCCTATCCATATATGACAATTGAAACTGTTGGAACTAATGACGGGTTCCGAAACATGACATTCTAATAAATAATTTTTCGACACTAATATGTGCAGACTGAGAAGATTAAAGGGAAGGATTTTAACATGTAACTAAACAAAAATCGTGTATGGATAGTCTATAAAAATCACCGATTATCATTAGTTATGATAAAAAAAAAAGTTAAATAATCACGGGCATAATCTTGAATTGAAAGATTAAGAATGTACTTATGCAGCACCTAGCCAGGGTTACTTAGTAAAAATATTTTAAATTTCTGCTGATGAGTCACTACTTGTATTTCAGTCTCCAACAAGGATTGATTATAAAATTAACAAAAAAAAATAAAAAAGAGCAATAATGCAACTATAGTTTTGTGTTTGAAAGCAAAATATCTGGCCAAGTTGATGAAGACATGATTGGATCAACTCCTGATCCAAAATATAATAAATTCCATTTTAGTCATAGTCAATTTGATGTAATTTCTAATTATATCGAATTATTTCATAAAAATAAAAAATTATATCGAATTATTTATTTATGACTAAATTTGTTTAACCCGTTCAACTCTACAAAAATTAGGTTTTATATTAAATTCGAATTTTATATTCAAGAGATAAAGACACTTAAATCAATTATTACATGGTGTCATTTGTTAGCATTGATTTAAAAGTCTTCAAAATCAGTGAATTAAATTAGATAATATATGAATGCACTTTAATATATTACGTAACTGGAAGACAGAGCCAATAGAAGAGGCATCTTATAATTTCTATGAAGCATAATCTACATTTCAATTGAAGGCTGTTATTCAACTTGAGAAATGTTTTCTTTGTCCGGTTTAATTTATTTTTTTGGGGAGAGTTCAAATACGAAATATTCACAGTCAACCAATTGAGTAAAGAATAGGATAAAGTCTACACCAATAATGAAAAGGGCTAGCATGACATAAATGTTGCTTAAATTAAACATATGCTTCACTGGACGGGACAAACTTTGTATTGCACAAGAGTAACCAAAATGTTTAAGAACATTAACCGTATCAATTTTTTATGGATAAAACTAATCTTATGTTGCATAAGAGAGTGAATCTTATGTTGTGAAACAAAATAAAGGTGGGTCCCATTTTGATTTTGTTTTCCTTTTTATTTTTTATGGGACCCACATTGGTTTTGTTTCACAACATAAGATTCAATCTCTCATGTAACATAAGATTAGTTTTACCCATTTTTTATTTATCGCTGATGAGCTTCCAACTTGCTATGTGCTAAGGGTTAAATTGAGTATGTAATTGATCTAAATATAACCAAAAGGTACGAGAGTTGTGATTAAAGTGTTATTTCACTCTCAAGAGTATTTTCATGATAATTATTGTGTTTTTGTAAGGATTTTGGTCCATTGAAGGAAGGTCAAATTGAAGAGCTCAGGAAGACGCAAGGAAAGGCAATAGAAGTTGTCAAGAAAGCTAGCGCTAAGAGCGCAAGGCACTATCTGTAATGCCAGGCTACTTGCAAGAAATTGTGATTGTCCCCACAAACCAACACGAAACTTTTTAGTGTGCTTTATCCCCACTCACACACTTCTTGAGAAAATTTTCCACGAGGTCACTCATCCTAGAATTGCTCTAAGTCAAGCACGCATAACTATGGAGTTCTGAAGTTTTTTTTTGGGAGTTACCTAACCCTAATTACCTCTTTGAAACGAGTTGGCTCCCCCCAGTATCCCCATAAGATTCAACTTTTTAAGCCGGCTATGATACTAATCCGAAGTGCAGGGTGGTTGGGATGAAGATATTTAAGCCCCTCCTAAAGGCGGCATGTGGGGATCGAATATAGGCTATCGAAAAGTAGATGTATCTTGTTAGTATATGTAGTACATATTAATTCCTTTAAGTCATCCTCTATTATACAGTCCCATACATGTACAGCTTTTGGATCCCTCTCGTTCAGATGTTGATTTGATTCACTCATGTATCCCTCTAGCTTGAAGCTTGCTAGGAGATGTTACTCCTGCCCTCGTTAGCACTTGGGTCGTTACATGCCCACTAGCTTCGGCCTTGGTTCTTCCTCGAACCACACCATACTGGGAAAGTCACTGCTCTGATACCACTTGTATATGCCTGACTATTTGTTGGACATTGTGACTGTCCTCACAAACTAATACGAAATTTTTCAGTGTGCTTTATCTCCACTTACACACTTCATGAGAAAACTATCCACAAGGTCACCCATCTCATAATTGCTCCATGTCATGCACGCTTAACTATGGAGTTCTTAAGTTATGGGCTACCGAAAAGTAGATGCATCTTGTTAATATAGGTAGTACATATTAATTCCTTTAAGTCATCCTCCACTATACAGTCGTATACCTGTACAACTTCTGGATCCCTCTCAGTCGGGTGTTGATTCGATTCACTTATGTACCCCTCCACCTGAAAGCATGCCAAGAGACGCTACTCCCTGCCTTTGTTAGCACCCGGGTCGTTACACCATCACTTGTTGCATTTGGTTTGGTCGCTCCAGTAGCACCAACTCCATCGAGATTCTTCGTGTCAGAAGCGTATTGTACGCGCCATTAGCGCCAAAAGCGCCAAAGTTACTAGCTTGTCCATGCCACTAGCACAAGGGTTACTAAGATGCTTGCACTACTAGTGCCATGATAAACCTTGCTGACGAAGATATGCTGGAAGATTTGAGGGGATTGTAAAAGATATCTTTTACTCGACATTATATAAGAACAATTTCTGGAAACAACAGGATTATTCAAGCAAGCATTGGAAAACCAGAGATCAAAGAACGAAGAGCTTAGAGATCGCAAAAGAAGGTGTAAGGAAGATCGAAAAGTTATCGTGGAGATCAACCAACACTCAATTTTTGACTTTTCTTCTATATTTTTTTTCTTGTTTTGTTTAAGCCAACTATGTCTAGCTAATTTGTTTTGTATTTAGGGATATGGATCCAACGAGAATCCTTATTTCGGTTTAACTTTCTTTCAATAAAATCTGTCTCAAATTTTTATGTTTATCTTGAATTACTTGTTCAAATTCTTGTATGATCTGATCAACCGTATATGAATGGAGAGAGTTAAGGTTCTTAATAGACATATTGAGATCTTAATCTAGACAGGGGTAAACACCAATTGTTGTAATGTTCTAGACATAGATTTGTTAGATTTGCAAACTTGTGAACTTCAACGTACGTAAGACTTAATCTAAAAGGAATTTCTAGGACATTAGGATTCTAATTAGGTTAAAAGGTTTAATAACTAAGAGATTGGGGATTTAACCAATTATCACTTCGACGATGAATTGTTTGGAACAATAGAGATAAAAATTATGGAATTGAGTTAAATCACCTAAGGGGGATCAAAGGTGAAGTATACCTAACTGCATTTTCCATTCTTGAGTTTCAACTCATATTTAATTGTTTGAATCCCTTTCTTGCATTCAATTGTTGCTTAGTACTTATTCTTTTAATTGTTATACTTAAATTGGCTTTCCATTAATTAAAAATTATTCTTCCCAAACCAACTTTGATTTGTCCAACTTAAGTAAAAATAGTGAACTAGTGCTTGAAACACTAATCCTCATGGGAACGATACTCTACTCATCATTTGATTACTTGTATGACCGGTATACTTGTCATAAGTGCAACAACCGCATGTTCAAGATCATATGCTAACTACTGAGCCAAATTACGTTGTAATATAACTTTATTTTATATATTTATTGTATATGTTTAATAAATTCTATTTAAGCAGGTTAACTAATAGGTAACCCATTAACTTGATATCCTGACTGAGTCGATGACAGGTTCAGATTTAATAACATTACAACAAATAAATGGCCAAATATGATTTGCATTCATTTTTCTAGTAGTGATATACGTTGCACAACGTAGAGAAGATGACTTCTAAGGAGATGCCCCTAGTCAAAGAAATCACATACGTTGTACAAAAGCCACAAATTTTTGGAAAACCACAAAGAAATCTATTAAACAATAAAAAAACAGAGTTGCACAATGTAAAGAACTATTTCAACTAAAGGCTTAAGCTTTTAAGTGGAGCTTCATCAATTGTTTTATATTATATCTCTCTAATGTTAACAAATTCCACAATATTAATAATTTATTAATAGAAAGGGATTGACGTGAACTTATGATTACTTGGTCACAAAGACTCTAGTTCCATATAAAGAACCATTTCAACTCAAAAGTTTAAGCTTTTAAATGAAGACTTATCAATGTTATTATATTATATATCTCTAATACTTAATGAAAAAAGAAAAGAAAAGAAAGAAGGGAATACCACTTGTTAACAAACACAAACATGATTGAGGAGGAATGTTAAAGTTTTGAGTAAGAACTTGTTGAGCTACGAGATATGAAGCAACAAGACAAAGAAGTGAGAGAGGGGGAAAAGATGGGTATTGTGTAACGTGTAGAATGAACAAAAGAAATTGGAAGGGTAACATGGGTCGTGGCTAATCTTTCATGGGCTTTTACAGGTTGGTGGAATTTCTTTTCTAACTTCTTTATTTTTGGATTATGTGTGATTTAATCCTTTATTTTAATTTTTATTACATGTATATTAATATTTAAAGAACTATGATTTTATTTACAAAAAATGTCATTTGATTGTGTCGGATTCGGTTAATTATACCTATCGGATTAGTCAGTGTCAAAAATTGTTGACCATGTTGAAGACCAGATCTTCATATTGTCTAAGGAGATACCCTTAGTCGAAGAAATCACTAATGTTGTACAACAATCTCAAATTTTTGGAAAGCCACAACGAACGAACGATCAATGAAAAAAGGCTCATAAATTATTTTATATTATATCTTTCTAATGCTAATAAATTTTGTAATATTAATTAATTATTAATAGAATATGGGTGGTGGGGTTCGAACTTGTGATCACGTAGTTACAAAGACTTAGTTCCCTGTAAAGAACCATTTCAATTCAAAAGTTCAAGCTTGTAAGTGAAGACTCATAAAAGGTTTTATATTATATATCTCTAATCTAACAAATTCCACAATATTAATATGTAAAAAATCATTTCAACTCAAAAGTTTAAGCTCTTAAGTGAAAACACATTAATTGTTTTATATTATATCTTTCTAACACAATGAAAATATGAAAGAAAAGGAAGAAGGGAATACCACTTGTTAGCAAGCACAAACATGATTGAGAGAAAATGCTAAAGTTTTAAGGAAGAACTTTGTTAAGCTACGAGATCTAAAGAAGCAAGTCTAAGAAGAGAGAGAAAATGGAACAACATGGATACTGGGGTAATGTGTAGAATGAATAAAAGAAATTGAAAGGGTAATGTGGGTCTTGGGTAACTTTCATGGGCTTTTATAGGCTTCGAAACCAAAAATTGTAGAACTTCTTTTCAACTTCTTTATTTTAGGATTATTTGTAATTTAATCCTTTATTTTTCAGGTTTTATTTCATTTTTATTAATATTTGAAAGATTATGATTTTATTTACAAAAAATGACATTTGTTCAGTTCCATGTAAAAAATCATTTCAATTCAAAAGTTTAAGATTTTAAGTGAAGACCCATCAATTGTTTTATATTATATCTATTTAATGCTAACAAATTCTACAATATTAATTATTTATTAATAGAATATGGACGATGAGGGTCGAACTTGTGTTACTTAGTCACATAGGCTCTAGTTCCATGTTAAAAATCATTTAACTCGAAAGTGAATACTCAAGTGAAGACTCATCATGGGTTTTTTATTATGTCTCTCTAATACAATGAAAAAAAAAAGAAAAAAAAGGAATAACACTTGTTAGCAAGCACAAACATGATATAGAGAGAATGTTGAAATTTTGAGAAAGAACTTTGTTAAGTTGTGCAACAACCCCTAGAAGAGAAAGGAAGAACAGGAGTAATGTGAAATTGGAAGGGTAATGTGAGCCTCGACTAATCTTTCATGGGCTTTTATAAGCTTCGAAACCAAAAAATGATGGATTTTCTTCTTATTTATTTTAGGATTATCTGTAATTTAATCCTTTATTTTAATTTCTTATTACATATATATTAGGGGCAGGTTATATTTACAAACTTTTTTGTTTACAAACTCTTACAAACTACACTATATTTAGGATTACAAACTGTAATTGTTCTCCTTTGTAATTTGTAAAAAAATTTCTTTGTAAACGGATTATATATATATTAATATTTGAAAATTATGATTTTATTTACTTAAAATGTTATTTGACTGTGTCGAACTTGGTCAATCATGCATGCCGGATTGGTTAAAGGGCAAAATCATTGACCATATGTTGGACATCGAGTCTTCATCTCTTCTAGGAGATGCCCATTTCAATGAAATCATATATGTTGTATAACCACCACGAATTTTTGGAAAACCACAGAGAAATCAATTGAACAATGAAAAAAAAGGCTCATAATTATTAATAAAATATGGGCAATGAGGATCATACTTGCGATCACTTAGCCATGAAGGCTTTAGTTCCATGTAAAGAACTATTTCAACTCAAAAGTTTAAGCTTTTAAGTCAAAACCTATCATTGGTTTTATATTATATCTCTAAAATACTCAATAAATAAAGAGTAAAGTACTTTTTGGGTCCTCAATAAATATCTTGGGACCCAATTTAATCCCTTAAAAAAAAGTCAACCTGTGATCCCTCTGAAATTCAAAATAAACCCGTGTTAGTCTTTTTGAGGGACTGATGTGGGTTTTCTTTGAATTTCAGAGGGTTCACAATTTTGACTAAGTGAGTCTATTTTGAATTTCACACAAATCAAATTTTCTCTCTTTAAGAGATTAAAATGGACCCCATGATATTTGTTGAGAACCCAAAATATACTTTATTCAAAAAAGAAGAAGAAGGAGGAAATATCACTTATTAACAATCACAAACATAGTTGAGGAAGAATGTTGAAGTTTGAGAAAGAAAATTGTTAAATTGCGAGTTCAGATACCACAAACCCAAGAAGAGAGAGATGGTAAGAACATGAATATTGGGATAATGTGTTGAATGAACAAAAGAAATTGAAAGGATAACATGGGTCTTGGCTAATTTTATTTTATAAACTTTGAAACAAGTTACAAAACCAAAAATGGTAGAATTTCTTTGAGTAAATATCATTTCGGGTTATCAATAAAAAAATATGGAACTCATTTTAATTCCTTAGAAGATAAAAAATTGACTTGTGGTTACTTTAAAATTTCAATTCTTTAAAATTGTGATCCCTCTAAAATTCAAAAAAGACTCATATTAGTCCCTAAAAAAGGACTAATATATGAGTACTTTTTTCCCCTAAAGAATTAAAATGAGTTCCTTATTTTTTGCTAAAGATTCAAAAAAATATTTACCCAATTTTTTCTTCAACTACTTGATTTTAGAGATAAAAAATACCATTTAAATTTGGGTTTTATAAGAGTTACGTTATAGGAAAAGTGATTGTGTAATGTTATAGAGATTCGTTTTGCGTGCCTTAATTTTTTTTTTTTTTGCTTCAAAAAGTGCGGACCCCACAAAATATTGTGTGTGTAGGAAATTTTTTTATTTCGTGTTAAATGATAAATGATGAAGGTAAACCCCTTTAAATTCAGGGGAAAAAATGGATTGTTGTTTTCTGCTGCTGCTGTGGGTTATCATGTAGTATGTCTATCAGGAGATAAGATATCTACTATTAGAGGAGAAAATACTTAATACCTATAGGAAGAGCAGTGACATGCTAACCCGATCAATAATTTAGATTTCGATATTTTGAAACGAAAAACACAAATAACTACTTGTTGGCACTTGGCCCCTATAAAGCCAAAGAAAAGCATAGAAAGTATTGGTAATATAAACTCGAATTCACAGTTAATTCAAAATATAACAAAAAAAAAAGTCGTCACGCATAGGATTAGCAGTGAACTCGAATATTAGAAGTCAAAACTACTGAGGAATATAACATGGATTCCCTCACAACCTATTCCAAATAACCACAATTTGTTGGACTGCATCTGCATGTAACCCGCATTACTTGTCCATGCCATGTAGATGGCGGAAATTCATGATCTCGGTTCGGACTTCACTAAGTTGAAATTGAGAATTGATCTTCTGTTATCCCATTTTGCTATCCCCTTCTGGCTCTGATTTTGTGGTGGTTGGGCATTATCAACTCGTCTTTTTGATGTTTCTACTCCATTTAGAGCTGCTTGATACCAAAACTATAGTTAAGAACAAGTACTAAGAAGAACGGGTGAAAATAATGAAATTTAAAATATTCAGAGCATCGTGATGGAGAAGTGGATATGTTTAGAGAGATATAAAATAATTAACTTAGCCTCATCCAATACTTTGAATACTTTGAAGTGGTTCTTTACATGATATAAGAGCTTCAGTGATCATTAGGTCACGAGTTCGATCCTCACTGCCCCACTTACTTTAGGTGGAATTAAAAAAAGCACAAGGCCTATCAAAAAATAGGCTTATGCAACACAAGGTTTACCAAAAATGGATGTGATATTCACGCTTCAAACCCAAAGAACTTTTGCGTGAGGGATGTGTTAAAGAGAGATAAATTGCGTGAGGGATGTGTTAGAGAGAGATAAAATAATTAACTTAACCTCACTCAATAGTCAATATTTTTGGATTGAAGTGACGCTTATCATGGTTTGTATCCTTTGTATCTCTCTAACAGGATAAAGCTCCCAAAAATGCCATTTTATTAACAACAAAAGGCATATCCACATAATTTTCTGTTCTAAATTTCTAACCTTGATCGAAGTTTTTGTGAGACAACCCTCCCAAGCCTGAAGGGTTTAAGTTGGAATTGGACATCAGCTGCAAAGTACCCAAATTCATCATCCTTGCCTGAGCTTCAGCTATTAATTTCCTTTGGAGTTCCCTCAGCCTATCCACTTCAGCTCTGTTCTTTTCAATCGCAACTGAAAAAACAGAACTTCATAATCTTATAAACGGCACTACACACCCAAAATGTTAACTTCTGAATTGTGAATTGTATCATCTCACATGAAAAAATTTGTATTTATATCTCTCCATAAATATTAACAAAATTTTATTAGGACCCCACCTATTATTTAATATTGATATGCATAAAATTTTTTACAATGGGACAAGACATGTCACCTTCTTGAAGTATTCTTTGCTTTTCACGAGCAGCCATATGTAGTTTCAATTTATGCTGATTAATTTGCAATAAGTGGATCTGAGATTGTTCGGCTGCAATTTGTGGATGGAGTTGGGCTATCTTTTCCTGCATAGGAAAATCTCGAAGTATCTTAGATATGTTAATATTTTTGTCGCATATAGTCACACAAATAAACTCACGTACGCATGCATGTATAAGGAAAAACCACCTTGTAAGATTTTGCTTTGCTTTCCAAATCCTCCACATATGCTTTTTTCTTCATTCTAGATCTCTGTGCAGAATGTCGGTTTGAAATGATTCTGCGGTCAAAAGAACAAAAGATGCAAAACCAACAAATACGTATATAATATACATCAATCACGTCCCATAGTTATATTTATGAGCAGTGTAAGTAACAATAACATATATATATATATTACCGCTTGAGCTTCCTATCCATTATTCCTGGTTTAGTCTTGCAATCAGTTTTGGTAGTGTTCTCGTCAGTAGCACCACCACCACCATTGGTGTGGTTCTCCTTTGCAGGATGATCAGAATTTGAGTTCTCTATGTTCTGTTTATTGTTATTTTCTGCAAGATAGCTCTTAGAATTGGTGGCAAGGTGGTTATGAGGCTTGGTTCCGCTGCTGCTAGCCTCTGCAATACCAAGGCCAATAATGTTTCCGGAGGGTTTATTCCATGGTTGAAATGATGAGCCAGTTCCTAAAAGCACTTTAGCTGGAGCCCTTAGAGGAAGTGGTTTAACTAGAGTAGGTTTCTTTGGCCATGATTGCTCTTCTGCCAAGTCACCACCAATCTTTCTCTTTGTAAGGTCTCTCATTCCTCAGTTCTCTTGTCTGTGTCAAAACATTGAAGACTAGTTAAGAGGGGTTAGCATTAATATAGACTAAGATTTTCACAAATCACACAAAAATCTACTAGAAAATAGACTTGACTTCTTACATTAGAGAAAGCAGGAATTTTGACTCACTGACCCCTATTTGTTTCTTTATATATGTGTATAGGATTCAAGTTGGTGAGATGAATTTACCCCTTTATTAACACGAGGCAGAAATACATGGATTTACCAAATATACCTTTTGAAAAGGAGATTTCCTACCCCATCACGAATAAATCTTTGGTACTACTGTTGTACCAAAATTCAGTACATCCCACCAATAAAAATATGACATGTCAGTCAAAATTTTCTCTTTTTTTTTGTCAAAATTTTTCTCTCTCCTTTGATGTGTAATGCTCTCATTAATGGGATGTATTGAATCTAGGTGCAACAGTAACACCAAAGATTTATTCCTGGATCACATTGGAAGAAAATGGTATGTTTGGTTGCAGCATGGTCAATTTTATGCCTCTTCGTAAGAGATTTTTGATTCTATTTGCTTATCTTAAAGAGTAAGTAAAGCACCAGCACTGGTTAGGAAAAAAAATCACTGCTGATCTTTAGTGCAGATTTGAATACCAGCACACAGTCTATTGTGCAAATCTAAGGTTGATCTTTCCTAATCTACAATCTTTAATGGTTTTCACTAATGAATTCTATGGTGGTGAGGTGGCTACATGTTTCAAGACTCTGGAATGTCTAGCATTCATTTATTTACCAAATTTGGAGGGTCTGCAATTCTTTAAATTAGTGTTGCTGCTGCTTCATAGTTCAAATGTCTTACCATAATAAGGAATTGGCTTCTTACCAAATGATTCTATGAGATCTTACATCATAAGGAACTGGATCTGCATATTTGTTAGCATATATATTTATATACCAAACTTGAGGTATTGCTAACTTAGAGTCATATAACCTTGACGCTCTTGAAGAATTGATTATCCAGTTATCTGACAACCTTATGCACAGGTGAAAAATTAGCAGAAAATGTATAATTTTTAGAACAAAATGGAAGGTGAGTATACTTTAAATATATATCATTAAAGTTTACTTAAAATTTAATCTAGCATTTTAATTAACAGGGTTTTTTTTAAATAAAAAAAAAATTCTTTATTTGATTTATTTGATTTTTGCTGCCAGCTCAAATCGCATTTATTTGCACATTAATTTGAAACCATTTCAGTATTTTGTTGTTTATTTCATTTTTCTTTTTTGATACATGAAATAAGATTCTAGAATGGTAGTATGGATGCCAGAGGAGAAAATCCACCTACCCGTTAGCGGTGTTGTCTCTAGATTTAGGTGTTACACAAGATTTCCTGTTATTTTTCTTTTAAGTCATTTTTCTTTTTTGATAAGGGAATATCATTTAATGTTATTTTTCTCCTCGGTCATTTTTCTTTGATTTTTGATACATACGAGAATATGTATTCCTTTATCAAAAAAGAAAAGGATATAGAAAAAAAAAGGAAAAATATTTGTCATTTTAAATAATGCAAACTTATATCATTTTTAATGAAATTACGTCGTTTTGGTAAGTTTTTACATTCTCTCTCCTCCATTTTCTTTTTATTTCTAATTTTATAAATTAGAAAAAATAAAAAAATACATCAAAACGATGTAATTTCATTGAAAATGACACAAACTTGTGTCATTTAAAATGACAAACACTTTTCACCAAAAAAGAAAAATAACAAACACTAAACCCAAAAAATAATCATAAAAATTAGGATAATATAAATATGTTATTTTTTTCATATTTGAAAAAAGATATATTGAGTTGTCAGTACATCTGTATTATCGAAAATATCTCCTGTGTGCACATAAACTATGATTCTTAGTCTGATAAAATATATTTAAAAAGAAACATTGTATAATGTTTAATCTATCCACGGTCCTTCCTAGTTAATTAATTAAGGGTTTAACTTTTCTTATGTTGTAGGATTGTAGGATAGAAAAAAAAGTAGAGAGAAGTTAAATGTGAGTCTCATATTTTATATTAAAAAAGAAAAGAAAAATTAATTGGCACGAAAAATAAATTTATGTAAGAAAATGAGAATACCTCATCTGACATGATGAGACTATTATTTTCCATTAATTAAAGGCTAAAATGCAAGTTATTTCCTCTAACTATAGTATGGGTGAGGTTTGAAAAACTTCCATATTTTATGACTCGCCAATAGAGCTGTCAAAACGGGCCACCCCGGCCCGTTAGGCCCTGCCCGCGCGGGCCAGGGCCAAAAAATCCACATATTAATCAGCCCGCACGGGCCAAAAATTCATATAACCCAATGGGTTAGGGCCAGTCCGCGGGCCACAGTAAAAAATATTCTGCAACATCTGGGTTGGTTGGGGAGATCTGAATAGCAATAAAATGCACACATAAACAACATCACCTAAACGATGGGGACATAAAAAACGAGGCAAAAAATAAAATAAAATAAATACATACATAACCAAATACATTAAAAGAAGAAGAATCAATCAACAGAAGCACCGAAAGACACAAGATCCAAACAGTAAATGAACACCAATGCAATTAACACAGGAAGGAATATAAGGATACTTAGAAAACAACAAGAATAAGCTCTGTAGAACTGATTCAGTGTGAATTTGCACAGTAAATTTCAATGTCAAACATCAGTATTATCAGTTGAGCTACCCAAAAACATTAACATGCGCAGAAGAGAGAGTAAGAAGGTAACACAAACAAAGAGAAATTAGGTTTTGATAAAGGGCAGAATATTTTTTAAAGTGATTAACCAGCCCGCGGTTGACCCTTCTGTAACCCCAAAAAAATGAGGGCAAAAAAAAATGGGCTGAAAAATAAACCTACTATATGAGGGCTAAAAATTGGGAGGGCTGAAAATGAGGGCTCAAGGGATGGCCCATGAGGTTAGGGCCTTTTTGACAGCTCTACTCGCCAATTCAACAATTTTTTTTTTTTTCGGGAGATATTCCCTTGGCTTCAGCGGCGGAGTAAAAATTCGGGCCAATCAACCATAGAGGGAGTCAGGGCCAAAGCCAACAACTGTAGAGGAAGCTAACCATTTTACACGGCCAACCATTTAAAAAACTTCTAATTTAAAAAACAAGTCAGGGCCTTGGCCCTACATAGAGATAAAGCGGCTCCGCCACTGGGATTCAATATTTTGTGATTAGTTTAATTCAAAGTGAGTTTTGAAATTAAAGTTTTAAATTCATTACAAAGATAATAGTAGAAAAGATTAGAACACTAACTACTCACTTTCTCATTTCTCACTTGATGATTTCTATGACACCAACTACTATTATCTAGTACCAACTCAACATTTTGAATTCACCAAAAAATACCTAGATAGACGTGTTTCGCCTTTTTAAAATCAGTTTTGAAAAATAATTTTTTAAATTTTGGAAAAGAAAAAAATCTTTGAAAATGTATATTTGTAAAAAAAAATAAAAAAAAATAAATCATTTTTTTTAACGAGCAGGATATATTTATCACCCAAAATATTTATCACATTTACAACCAAATTAATCACGGTTGATTTCCATCAATACAAAAGTTATAATTTATTGAATTTATTAAAAATTAGTTAATAATTAGATTAACAGAAATCAATGATGATTAGATTGATTGTAGAAGCGATAAACTTTTTGGTTATAAGTATATCTTCCGTTTTTTTAGATCAAATTTAAAGAATATATCTGAATTATTTTTATTTTGTACTTTAACTTTTAAAATTAGAATAATATAGAAAACGCAAGTTTGATTAATTATTCTACAAAACAATCTTAAAATGAGAAAAAAATTAGACCACACTCAAACAATCTCAACGGAAAATCGGGCGTTCGTTAATCAATCAATATTTCATACAAACCGATGCCACGTTAATCAATCTACAATTCTAGATTGTAACTCCCCTTCCATTCTTCCAGTAGATATGGGCATCCTCAAGTGTAATGTGTAACTTTTCAAACATAAAAGCCAAACAAGTTTCAATTAAAACAATAAAATAGGTTATTCTAACTACTATTTTTTTATTGTATATCTTTGTCTATCACTCTAACAAATCATTGGATCAGAATCTAAATAGTTTGTCTATCACTCTAACAAATCATTGGATCAGAATCTAAATAGGAGAGAGAAAAATAAATATTAAGATTCTGATCCAATGATCTTTTAGAGTAATAGGTAAAAGTAAACAGAAAAAAAAAAAGATAGAATAACTTATTTCTAAAAAATTTATGAAAATTTCAACTGTTTATTATTTAGGCATAGAGTAATAACATGTACATGTATTAATTTGTACGAGCATAACCCTTCCGTACTAAAAACAACTTGGCATTACGAAGGCCAAGTGTTCACAGAAGCCCTTCCCTGAAATAAACAAAATCAGAGGAGGGAACTTTTATTTATTCAAATAGCTCCCAATTTTGAGTAATCACAGTTGACGACTGAATTGGGGTTGATGACTTCAAGCTTCCAACTTCTGATCCAAATGCATCCCATTTGGTGATCACCGAGACTGAATTGTTAGCAGAATTGCTAAATGCATTATAATTTCTTGCCTTTAGGTTGTCAATTGTCTCTACATAACTCTGTACCCGATGAACCTGTGTACAAGGACTTGTATATGAGCTATCATTATTAATTTGGAATCTGCATTCAAGAAAGAAAAAAAAAAAATGGGAAGAAATAAGTTGAGCAATGGCATTTGAGATTTTAATTCCTTATATAATACTTTTTGAGAGATAATTATCTCATGTTAGGCAACAGAGACAAAGTCTATTTGTTTATTTGATATGTTGCAGTATATAATTATCTTATGTAATATGAGATAAATAAATCCCATACTTTTCAGTATTTACCTGCTTTTCTTTGTGAGGATGGAGGCCACATAGTTTTGTCAATACAGACTGTCTTTTGCTTATTACAATGTTTGCAAATGAATCTGTAAGAATCTGTAAGGAACTCAACATTATACCAAAATTGGGGTTTTGATCTTCAATTTTCCATATAGGCACTTCCATCTCATATCACTATATGCTGGTTACTAGTTTGTTTCGTTAATAATAAATTTGAGTCATTTGAGAATCATTGTTAGGGATGTGCAAAATAACCAAAAAATTGGGTCGAACCATGAACCGAACCGAACCGTTCCATAAAATAACCGGTTTTTAAAAACCAATTCATGAACCGAACCGATTTAAGAACCAAACCGATTCCAAACTGAACCAAACCACTTTCAAACCTTACCAAATTAATTTTTATAACTTTATTTTCTAAATTTTTAATTTTTTTCTTTTCAAAAGAGGGTCGACCCAAACCGGTTCCGAACCGAACCAGTTTTGAACCGAATCGAACCACTTTCGAACCGAATCATTTAAACCAATTCGGTTGGGGTTTTCAAAAAATCCGGTTCGATTCGACCCATACACATCCCTAATCATTGTCAAGAATGAGTAGTCAACCTCTTTGGACCATGACCATCTACTAACCAAAATATCACAAGTAGCTATCACAAACCTCTACTCTTCTCTGTGCTTTGGCTTCTCCATCAGCAACAATGGAGTCCAGTTTAAGCAGTTGAACCATTAGCAATTCTGTCAAGATAACAAATTCTTTGTCTTCAACCTTAGAACCACCACTAACAATCTTCTCCAAAGCAACCACCTAACAATTTTCAAATATTAGTCAGCCTTATGTTAGATATAATATACACATATAATGCCTTCGTCCAATAACTTATAGGAGAATTGGTTAGTGATACCTTATTTTCAGAATTTCATAAAAGAGTTGCATGATAAGGAATACCACCTTTTGATATAGCTTGTCAACTTCTGTTTTGACACTGGAGATTGCTTCGCAGGCCTTTAAGATATCTTCACTCCTCTGCATCTCCTCAAGCTTCCTCTCTTTGCTGGCTGGATCCTCTAACAACATAACCTTAGACATGTCTTTCACTCCCACCATATGCAAGCATTCTTCATCCTCCTTCTCTTTTCCTCCAAATAGTAACCTTTGTTCCTTAGGCTCTAGGCCAGTCTCGGATGCAAGGACCCCTTTGAGATGCCCTTCCATTGATCCAAACAGACCAGCTAGGCATCAATTTCATAATCTAACGGGCAATATTGGAACAGCATAACTATTCCAATGCCAATACTCAAATGCCTCAAGTAATGAAGCCAAATTCTAATAACTTCTATTAATCTACTAATGCAACGCATGTATGTACTAGAAAAAATAAATAAACAATGCAATATATTAAAAAATCACTCCTCGTTAAATTCCGACTAGAGCCTTGCCCTTGCATATATATAAAAAGCCTGTTTCTCGGATTCGAACCCGTGTCAGTTTAGTCAATGCCAGATAAAGATCAACAAGCAAGGAAAAGAAGGGGGATTGATTAACTATTATCAAAAGGAATGGCAATTGCAATTTTCTCCATAACAATTATTATAACCGAAGTACTCATTCCAACATTATAAAATTGTCCACAAAAGAGATTGGCCGCTTGATACTTCTCATCAGTTAAAACCCCAAAAAAGTGTACTTCTGATGATTTTAAAACAGACTTAGTTATAGGTGTTACCCTTTTCATACCATATAGCCAAGAAGGTAAATACATGTAGAATTGTGGAAAAGGAGTAAATGAAGAAAGAAAGAAAGGAGGGAGTCCCCCAAAATGCAAATGATTCTATGCTTACCAAAAGTGGATTGTGCAGGAACAGTAACCTCATGGTGATTAGAACCATGAGAGACCTTGATTTTGATCATAGGACTAGAAGAGGACTCAAGAGGTTGTCTCTTCTGAACAAGCATACCACCAGGTCTAAGCTCCCAATCTATACTTCCCTTGTTCCCATCATTAGATGCACTTTTTGAAGCTGATCTTTTCATTGTCAACAGTGAAATTGGTAAAACATAGCAATAGGATAAAGAGAAAGGAAGGTGGAGCTGATTGAGAGAGATGCAAAGAGAAGTATCAGAATAACAAAAGAAAACGCTGGAGTAAGCAAACAAAAGTGGTTTCTTTCAGCCTTTCAGGACAAGGACCCCTCATCTGTCCTTTACATAAACACTGATTGCTCGGTTACAACTCAAAAAAGTAAAGTTGGTACAAAAGTATACCGTACAAAGCCTACTAGAAACACATGCAATAATCATTTCAACGTAGTCCTACTTAGATTTCGTACCATGTGTCCAGATTTCCAGCTGTTGAATCATACCTTAGAATAGTAGGGGTGCCCTTTTTTAATTTTTAGTTTTTTTTCTTTATCTTTTTCTTTTTCTTATCGGCGGGTGGTATGTCATGTCGCGGGTTTGAATCAGTCGTCTTTATGCAAAAAACAGTAAAAAAATATTTACTTTCCCAGACACTCTGGGTATTTAAACTGGGTCGGCCCTTTATCAGCCTGTGGTGATCTCATTGGAGCTGGGTCGGCCCTTTATCATGGTGATCTCATTGGAGCTGACAGCTGAGAGAGACATTTTGAAAAACAAGCACTCTTTCAAATTCAACCAAACTAGAAGGGAACTATACAAGTCTTAGCACAACACCACTCCACAATTTTAAGTCTATTTAAAACGAACTTTCCGTGAAAATCAATTGGCATGGCAACATTATTGTTACACGCCAATTCACCTATATGCTGATGGAACCAAACTTCGGAGGAACATCATGCAGACATGAACTCGTAAGGAACTTACGTGTCCAGCTTTTTGAATTATAAGAAAATATATTGGTTTGTTCATCTTTATATTTTCTATGAAAAAGGGTTAAAATACGTAAGTAATTTCTATAGTTTATCGTAAATTTAATTTTGCACTTACAGTTAAAAATTATTTTAGAAGGTCTTTAAAATTTTCCAAAAATGAGAAATAATTTTATCTTTTTTAAACTATACAAATGTATAATTGTACTCCAATGGATAACTATAACCCTATTTAATAAGGAATGTTTTGTATTATTTGAAAATTGGAAGGACTTTTTAAAAATATTTAAAGTTTTTTAAGACTAAATTAAATTGAGCAATTTTTATTTTTATCTTTTGGATAAACCACAAGTATATTTCACCGGAGCTAATTCTGTTTGGCACAAATTTACAATTAAGACTTTAAATCCCTTCCTCGGGTGGGTTAGTAAACATAATCGTTTTAACCCCTTCCTCGGGTGCATTCTACTTAATGCCTGTCACCAATCTAAGCCTTATATAGTGCTGCCCAAACCCAATTCCAACTCTTCCCCAGGCCACATCAGAACATTGTCCAAAATGAACAGTTGGCCATACCCATCAACTTGGTCTACTCTAGCCCACCTAGATGATATTAACACTAATCCATGCTGCTCTTTTCCCATGCCCATTAATTTGAAGATATTCAAGAAAAATTCTTATGTGCTCTATAATAATTTAATAAAAATAAAAATATACATAATTTAATTTTGATGCATTTAGAGTGTAAAACTTATTGATATTACTTACTATCTAATCATGTATCATCAAATTATTAAAAAAAATCACTATCACAACTATCTAAAAAGTTTCGATTCTAAATGTAGTATCAATACATCATTGAATAATATTTCTAATAAACTCCACACGAACAACATCATTGAATAATGAGTTTTTGTATGATCTTTTTTTCCAATCATAATTTAATCATGCTTTAATAATAAATTTAATTAGTTGAACCGATCCGATCATTACCCAAAAATCTCGTAAATTTAATTTTTAAAGCATTGCTTTCTCCTATGCCCGGTGATATGCCGAGTTGGCATATATAGGAATCATTCCTTACTTACAAACCAAGGTTAGCAGATGGCACTCCACTGAATCATAAAATACCATATATAAATTTCTATTTATGCTTAAAAGTTTTTATTTCGTGGAAAGCTTATTGTTTTCCACTTTTATGGGCGTTTGTTTCCTTATTTGATGAAATAAGACAATCCATAGTGAACGTGCTTATTAGAAACCCAATATATAACTCAAAGGGGGTGTAATAGTTATTATAGGGTGCCTAGGGCATCAATGGTGAAAACCAACACTGCCGGAGGTGGCCCCAGTTACAAAGCGTATACAAAAAAGGGAGGAGCGATGCGATGACTATGGTGGCTTCCCAAGTTGGCCGTATAAGGCTCATAAAGATCTGATTCCTCCCGTGGTGAGGAGGGAGTATGTATAGGAGTGAGCAAAATAATCAAAAAAACTGAACCGAACCATGAACCGAACCGCTTTTAAAATAACCGATTTTTAAAAATCGGTTCATGAACCGAACCAATTTTTAAAGAATCAGTTCATGAACCAAACCGGTTTTAGAACTAGTTTAAGAATCGATCCATTTTGAACCGAACCGAACCGTTTTCAAACCAAACAAATTGATTTTTATAACTTTAATTTTAAAATTTTTATTTTTTTTCTTTTCAAAAGAGGGTCGACCCGAACCGGTTCCGAACTGAACCATTTCCGAACCTAACCACTTCCGAACCGAACCATTTAAACTAATTCGGTTCGGTTTTTCAAAAAATCCGGTTCGGTTCGACCCATGCACATCCCTAGATATATATAGGTTCCAATATAGTGGGAGGATGTGCCAAGCCAACTATTATGGGGGAGTTATAACTAGCCTAGCTCTGCTGAGGCAGGGCCCCTTATAGTTGTTTTTATGTTGACAAGAGCTTCTATGTAGGGGAAAAGTCGAGAGAATAATTACAAGGTGGTATATTGGGTGTCTATGGAGGCGAAAGGGAGGAGGGAGTCCTTCAACGTAAGACGTTTTGGTGTCTTATGTTGGAAAGATGGTCTATTTTGCAGGGGATGGCAGTGATATCTGCAGGATAATGGGTTTAGGGCTGGAGCGACTTAGGTCTTTAGGATTGAGCTTACCTTATTGGATTGATGTATTGGACTGGCCAGAACAAATAGGATTTTTTTTCTTACTCCTAATAATTTAAGAAATTTCTTCTTTTATGGTAAAGGAATATATTTTACATTACTATGGAATATGGATACATTACTTTTCAAAACTTAATTTTTTTTTTAATATTTCAATCGGTTTATCACTTCATGACTAGTTCGATTCGGGGCGGCTCTCAATATTAAGGCTTTAAACCCCTCGCAAAGATCATACTAGGGAGGATCGAACACATGCTCTCACCTCTACCTGCTCAATTTTCTAGCGTCAACTAAGATACCATCATTTGTTTTAAAACTTAACCTTTTTTTTTTGGAAATTACATGGAATCGAACCGCAAACCTAACCTTTTAGCATCTAAAAAATAGGATTAATGTTTTTCATGTTATAGGATATAATTTTATCTCCTAGAATATATAAAAATATATGGGATCCATATGTGCTCATATAAAGAGTAAGGAGAGAAAAAAAAAATATGTACCACAATACTTTTATGTGTATGCAGGAAATAAAATTATCTCCTACCATATAAGGAACATTAATCTCCTAAAAAATTCCATTTATGTAACAAATAATATTTGGATATTTGGCCATATGCTTCCAACTAAGAGTTTGTTTGTTATCGAAAATTGCTTTTATGATAAACATAGTGACTCTTAGTTTGTGGTAGCGGCCATGCCCTTCGTTTGTAATTTAAGGCAATCTTATTGTTAACAATAAAAATTAAAATTAGCAGAAAGCAAAGCGTGGGTTAGTTAGTGGGGTTTAACTTTTCACTTTCGAATCTCGTGTGTACATAGAGGGTCCACCGGCCGCGACCACACAACATCTGCTGAAACATTATAATTTAAAAAATGTTGCAAAGTGGAACCGGAAACCTTTGATTGGTAATGTTGTTATTAATCCGATAAGGATATTCCCCATGCCAAAAGCCTAATTAAACTGGCAACTTTCTCTCCAAACACCCCTTTCTTGCTAAATTAATCATTTAATTATTTAGCGTATTTTTTTATATTACCATCAAAAGCATTATGATATTATTAAAATTGATTTATCATGATATATGTAGCAATGACAAACCAATCTTATTAAAACTGCCTGGTCAATCATTCGGTCGAGATACCGGGTCACTGGTTCAATTGCATGATTCAGTGATTATATATAAATATATAATTTATATTTAAAAAATTAAAAATATACTCAAATAGCTGAAAAAATAATATAAGTTCTAAATATTTTAATATAAAAAAAATTATAATTGTTGTCCAATAAAGGATCAAACAAACACATAATACTCGTTATATTAATTTTCAGATTCGGTAAACGACATCTCTAACTATCAAATCAAAATTCTCTGTATAGTGCATAACTGAGATAATATTCTTATTGTACGAACATAACTATGTAAGTCAATAAGTAATAGATCACTCAAATATGTCAATTATGACTTATTTTTTTGGAAAACTTTTTTTTTAAATATCTTTTTTTTAAAACCCGGGTCAGGTCACCAATTTTTTCACCAAAACCGGCCGGGTCGCACCGGGTCTGATACTTGACCGATCCAATGTGATAACCGGACCAATCAGATGATCGGTTCACTAGATTCCAGGTTAAACCGGCCAGTCCGGTCCGATTTTCAGAACATTGTGACAAACTCTTTTATGACAATATATTATGGGGTTTATACTCTCATCTCACTGCAAAGAAATTTTTTTTACAGCTCTCTTATCGATTCTTGTGTCCAGCCTTTTTTTTTTCTAAAAAATAAATGGGACCCGCAACAATTGTGTCTATGGCATAAGATGGCTCTTCTCCTTTGAAAGGAGAAGTTGTTTTCCCATATATTATTTATCATGATATAAAAAATTTTAAAGTGGAAATTAAAATTAAATTCTAAATTAATCTCATGCAGTCAACATTTTTTTTTTTTGATAAATACTAATTCTTGCATTTAATTATGTTTACTTTTGCAGTTTTGCTACCACATATTATGTTTGATTTGTTAACATAATTGATTAATTAATCCATGATCAGTTAATTTATAGTTATCGTTAATTATCCATTATTGGATTACTGATTTTGGAGAATATATAATAACATGCTGACTCTATATGGTACAGATGAAGTGCGGAATTGCAAATTTGCAGTGGGGTACTTGTATGATTTGTACTTTTGTTTTAATCAACCAAATTAATCTACCTAACATGTACATATTCTATTCCAAAGTTCATGCACTTGATTTTGTACATAATCTCATGAATTGGCCAACGAACCAGGTAGGACAA
Source organism: Gastrolobium villosum (assembly GCA_032173675.1). Taxonomy (NCBI): domain Eukaryota; kingdom Viridiplantae; phylum Streptophyta; class Magnoliopsida; order Fabales; family Fabaceae; genus Gastrolobium; species Gastrolobium villosum. Next base: position 2,382 of record JAVKPL010005007.1, on the reverse strand, counting down.
AAACACATGTCCATAGGCGTGCACCGAAGCTTACGTGCGTGAGCCTGAGTTTAACCTAACATGGATATATAAATTAAGATTTTATACAAAGTTCAAATTTAAATATGAGAAGTGGGCACCAAAAAGCTAGAGACAAAAAAACACATTCTATTATTAATCTGAATTTTTGTCTACTATCATATAGTATGGAAGCCTAGTTTATTGATATTCTGATAAAGAACATTCCCGCTTTCCAATCTAACTTTCTTTTTCTCTCTCTCTTTCCACCTCCTTTTTTCTATTCCCACCATATAAAATGTTTATGATTATGAAGTTATTGCCAAACCTTTGTTCTTGTAGTGTTTGTGTTATTACTAACTTCTCGTTGGTTGGACTGTCTTGCCATATATGTATAGATATCTTGTATACCTTTTTTAGCTTTGAGCTTCCTTTTTTTAACTTTTATTTCTTAAAGCATAACAACTCAAACAGCTCCTTCAACAAGATCACATTTTCTTGAATATGGCATTCAAGGAGTTTATAATCCGAAGCTATGAGAGTCAATCTGATAGAGATCAGGTGGAAAATCTTGAGAGAAGATGCAAGGTAGGCCCATCAGAAAGCGTGTTAGACACTATGGGTGACCCCATCTGTAGGATTCGTAACAGTCCCATGTACATGATGCTGGTATACTATACTATACTATACTATATTGCTATAGCACTATAAAAACTACTTAATAAGTACTCTTCATGATTTCCTCTTTTCTTTTCCATGGTTCCCAATTAATCTTCATTGTCTTAGTCTTATAGTCTTATTCTTGAAGGGCAGGCTTGGCTCAGCGGTAAGCTTGCTTGCCGTGGTGTGTTAAGTCGCGGGTTCGAATCAGTCTCTCTGCAAAAAACAGGGGAAAGACTGTCTAGAATATTCCCTTCCCCAGACACTCACGAAGTGGGTATTTGAACTGGGTCGACCCTTTTTTATAGTCTTATTCTTCTTGCAATTGTTCTTTGATAATGGCCAATTTGGTGTTAGGTAGCAGAGCTGGACAATGAATTGGTTGGTGTCATTCAAGGCTCAATAAAAGTGGTCACAATTCATCCTCCAAAGGATTTGGCAAAGGTGGGCTATGTCCTAGGCCTGAGGGTTGCTCCACATATTCGACGAAAAGGCATTGGTTCAAGCCTAGTGCAAAGGCTAGAAGAATGGTTCACTTCCAATGATGTGGACTATGCATATGTGGCTACAGAGAAAGACAACCATGCCTCAGTAACTCTGTTTATGAACAAGTTTGGCTACACCAAGTTTAGGACTCCGGTTATACTTGTAAACCCTGTGAATCACCACTCATTTCGAATCTCATCCAACATTGAGATAGCTAGGCTAAAGGTTGAAAAAGCTGAATCCCTCTATAGAAGATTCATGGGCTCCACTGAATTCTTCCCTAAAGACATAGAAAATATACTTAGGAACAAGCTAAGCTTGGGGACATGGGTGGCTTATTTCAAAGATGAGAATAATTCTTGGGGAGATTTTGGGTCCAATGGACATGTCCCATGTAATTGGGCTATGCTTAGTGTGTGGAATAGTGGGGAAATTTTCAAGCTAAGGCTAGGGAAAGCACCTTTTTCTTGCTTGTTATTCACAAAGAGTTGGAGGTTGATTAATAAAATCTTCCCATGCTTGAAATTTCCCAACTTTCCTAATTTCTTCAATCCATTTGGGTTCTACTTCATGTATGGGGTTTACCAGGAAGGTGCATTCTCTGGGAAGCTGGTGAGCGCCCTGTGCCAGTTTGTGCACAACATGGCTGCAAAGTCTGAGGGTGATAACTGCAAGATCATTGTGACTGAAGTTGGAGAACAAGATGAGCTCAATCATCATATTCCACATTGGAAATTGCTCTCGTGCCCGGACTTGTGGTGCATAAAAGCCTTGAAAAATGAAGGGACAAACACATTTTGTGAATTAACCAACACCCCTCCAAGAGCTCTCTTTGTAGACCCAAGAGAGGTCTAAAGTGCTATGAACTCACTTCGTGATTGTCTGGTGAAGGGAATACTCTAGGCACCACTTCGTGAGTGTCTGGTGAAGGAAATACTCTAGGCAGTCTTTCCTCTGCTTTTTTTGCAGAGAGACTGATTCGAACCCGCGACCTGACACACCACGGCAAGCAAGCTTACCGCTGAGTCAAGCCGGCTCTTCTCTAAAGTGCTATGAGCTCAAAAGAAAAAAAAATATATATAGGAAGTAATAAAACGGGGACCCAAGAAAAGTTTCAAAATATCCGGACTTTAGTTTTAATTTCTTTTATTTCCTTAACTTTGCCTAAGAACCAAACCCCACTTCATGTATTGTCTGATAAGTCCATCCATCTCTTGTGGTGGGGTTTCCTCTAGTTCA